>SNQJ01S0009741.1:56794-68787 GCA_010110895.2 Picea sitchensis | reverse complement strand
AAAGGTGTCCAGTCTGCATTAAAATGAAAAGGATCCTTTCTCCCAAAAAGTCTACACAACATCATTGCTAAATACACCATATATTCATTTAGGGAAGCTGTGGCATAAATTCCAAGTTCATTAGCCCTAAACTTGTTTTCATCGTTGGACCATCCTCTTATTATGTTAGGGTATGTTTGGCCACCTTCAACACACTCTTTTTGTTGAAATGCAGCTACAAATTCAGAATTAAAAGTGTGCCTATAATTGGGTGATATCTTGTACATTACTTGGATATGTTCGGGCCTGAATGAGCCGATAACCGCTCCTTGCTCGTTCAGAATACTTCTGGTCGGAACATCCACTTCATCCAGTGCCCAGAAAACCATATCAGTATAGGAAACCAGTCTCGGGCGTGCAACAACTTTATGAAGTCCAATCTCGGCGATATCTCGGAGATGATTGTCTGCACCATCATCCGCATATTTGATTTCATCATCCATTTTTTCTGCAATTGCAGCCCATGATTTAACAGAGTGTACTACTCCAGCTACAGTAGTGTCTGAAATAATATCGCCTTCTGGTTGCTCTTCACCTTTCTTTGAAGCCTTTTTGGGTGCCATAGCTCTGTGTTCACAAACTCTGTGGTCACTCGAATACCTGTAACAGAGCAGAGTTTAGATTTGAAATAATAATGTGAACGTTTCAAAATTTATATCGAATATATCATAAAATCATCAAGATTTGTACCTCTGTTATGAAATAAATGCAAAAGATGTTCCAGATAATATGCATTTAATGTTTGTACCTGAGCTTTTCCAATATTTTCAAATATGATAGAAACTTACCAAATTGAATAATTGTCGCATTTAAAATTATTTATCAAAGTTTAAATTTAAACAGATTTCAAAGAGTGATTAATTAGCGTTAATCTTGTTTTCAATTTGCAAGCACTCGTATCGGGGTTTCGAAACTTTCGTTGTCAAGGAAAAAGATCATCGAAGAACCCCGATCGCCGAAATCGCGATATATCATTAAAGTTAAAACCTTTTTTATTATCTTAATTAATCTGGATTACCGTTCCAGGATTTCATTGATCAAGAAATCAAAAATCGGGAAATCGGGTATCGAGAAATCGGGAAATCCGATGTCATGAAAACTGATGCTTGCAAAACCGCGAACTCCGATATCCCAATATGATTATTTATTCTTAATCGCGCTTAACGGTAATTAGTTTATTCCCAAACCTCGCTTAAGGGTTAACTAAAATCGGGGATCGGGAAGTCGGAGAATAAGATGACAAGTTTCCTTGTTCTCACAAAATCGTGAATCCCGATTTCACGATGAGATTAACTTAAAATTTTAAACACCTTTTTAAGTCTGATTTAAGTGAATAATGATTTTTAATAGAGGATTAATGTGTCGGGAAATCGGGAATCGGGATTTCTCTATTTAATTTGTGTTGAACGTTTGTTCATTCAAAACTCTGAATCCCGATATCCCGACGTAAAATGATATACCTTAAGTTTTAAATCAATATCCGTTTTAAAAGATTATTTCGAATAGCATTGGAAAACTTAGATTCGTTTGGATTCTTAATTATTCTTTGTTCAAAAACGAACCATAGAGGCATCGTGACTTCGTTGGATATGAAATTTTTTTCTTTAGAAAATTTGTATAATGTAAAGACTCAAAGATACAACATTTTTCATCCTTAAGATTAAAAATTCAAGGTCTGTTTCAACATAGGCTCCAACTGGGGACCTCGTCTCCCTGCGGGACGAGGAGAACATGCAGACTCAGTGCCTACATTGGGTAATGGGGTCGAAAGTTTATCTCTGATAAGCTGATCAAGGAGTAAGAAAAGAGAATATATATGGTCTTTGAAAATCTTTTTAAAACTTATCACTTATTGAAATTCAATTCTGGTCTTCTTAAAAAATTTCTCTTCTCATTTCAAAATTGAGTTAATATTGAGATAGTTAGAACAATCTTTAGAAGCTCAACAAATTATTAAACATTTCAGCTTGCATCAATCGAAACAAAATTCAGCAATTTAAAACTGGGAAGCTCTATTTGACTTAAGACGAATATCCAGTTTTCGAAAAATTGATAACTAGAATATAGTTATAGATAAGTGTGACAACCTTACAGATACCTCAGATATTGCTTCACTGCCAGCAGGCATGTTCAGTACCCCGGTGAAGTTATCTGTCCCTTTTTACTGAATTTCCTTTCACCGCTTCGAATGCTAATTTTATGTTTAGATATTGCTTCACTGCCAGCAGGCCTGTTCAGTACTCCGGTGAAGTTATCTATTTTATATTTTCAGACGAGGGCAATCATTTAAATGAATTTCCTTTCATCGTCTGTAGGACTCGATGGGGGCAATCAATCATGAATTTCCTTTCACCATCTGTCTATTGTTTAGCTCAGTCTTACGAAGCGGGGGCAATCAGTGATACTTAATATATCAGGGTTGGTGATCTATGTAAAATTTTATAATCAAGGTTTGTCAACTTGTTTTGATTATTCTAGGTCAATTTTTCTCAACCTTCAAAACTTCTTAAGACTGTAGAGAAAAAAGGGAAAACATTTTCAAGGGATCTTCTTTTGAGCAAGCTAAAAAGTTCAGGCAAACTGTTAAACAACTTGAGATATACAGAGTTAATCTCAAACTTAACCATTTTTATCCAGAGAGAAAAATATGAATAATGACCTATCTGAATTCAATCATTTGATAAATTTCAAATTCAATGCAAAATCTCTTCAACTTTCAGGCACATGCATCAATATCCAAAATTTTACTTCAGAATACTCTTATATTAGTTTGTCGAACTCATGTACCAAACATGTGGAAGGCATGTATTTACAGACTTGAGATATAACTGCATAGGAAAACAGGGCATTTAGTCTTATGTCTTCGAAGATACGAAGATTAGACAGGCTCCTGGCCGACTGCTCAGGCAGAAACTATCTCAGAGAGACAATTTTTTTATTTTTATTTTTGGATAAAACTAAGGGTATTAAGGGAAGCTTTTCAACATTGTAAAACCAAAATTCTTCAGATATAATTTCAAAAATGACTTTGTGGATTTTTATTTATTTTTATTTATTTTTTAATTTTTTTTTTTTTTTATTCCATGTAATGCTTTAAGAATCGTGGATTAACAGGGGAATTTAGGATCTTACCATCTAAATTTTCAAGTAGAAAAGAGTTTTTACCTTCAGAAGATGATATTTTAAAAGGTCCATACCAGATGTGATCAAATTTACCGTTTTTACCCGAATCTTCCTTTCGAGCATTCCACCTTAGAACTAAATCTCCTGGAAGAAAGTTTTTGTCCTTGGCCTTGCGATCAAATAGTAGCTTCATATTATCCTGGTACTTTTGTGGCTTTTCATCTATTACATCCCTATGTTGTTGGACTTCAATTAATTGGTTTATTCTTCTCGTNAGAACTAAATCTCCTGGAAGAAAGTTTTTGTCCTTGGCCTTGCGATCAAATAGTAGCTTCATATTATCCTGGTACTTTTGTGGCTTTTCATCTATTACATCCCTATGTTGTTGGACTTCAATTAATTGGTTTATTCTTCTCGTGAGAGGATTTGGCTCTTCTTTCTCATCCTGCCACAACTTCATTACAGGAAGTGCTAAGTTTATGGGTAGTACCACGTCTGTACCATAAACAATTTGAAATGGTGAGGTACCGATAGATTTCTTTGTTCCTCTTCGATTTGCCCATAAAGCATACTTTAAATGTAAGTGCCAAGATCTTTTATTTTCTTTTAAGACTTTCTTAATTATGCTGACCAAACTCTTATTAGAAGATTCAGCCAAACCGTTTCCTTGTGGATAATACGCTGTAGAATGTCCCAGTACAATGTTATATTTTTGACAGAAACTAATCATTCCCATTGACTTGAAAGCTTGAGCATTATCTGTTACTATTTTTCTAGGACATCGAAATCTTGCCAGTATATTTTCTTCCAAAAATTCTATAACTACTGAGTCAGTGGCTCTACTGGTAGAAATGGCCTCCACCCACTTGGTGAAATAATCTATGGCAGTGAGAATCCACCTATTTTGGGCGCTTGAATGTGGATTTATCTCGCCTATGAAATCAAGCCCCCATTGCTGGAAAGGTGCTTCTTTTTTTATTGGAACTAACAGCATAGCTAGTAATTTCTACTTTCCAGTGAAACATTGACAAGGGTTACAAGCCCTTACCTTAGCATTTACATCAGGGAACAGCTTGCGCCAATAATAACCAGCCCTTAAAATTTTGTATGATGTTGCTCTCCAGGCATGATGCCCTCCACAGACCCCTTCATGAAACTGACTGATGACTTCCTCTGTCTCTGATTCAACCAAGTAAACTAAGAGGAAACCAAGTGGGTCTTTCTAGTACAATTTTTTCTCAGAAATGTAATATTTAACTGCATGCAATTTCAATGTTCTAGCTTTGGAAGCCGATAATTCATCTGGGCATTTCAAAGTTAAAAGATATGTTATTATATATTTATACCAATCAGATGAGATGAATTTGTCCTTAATCTTGTTTTCAATTATTTGATCATCGATTTCATTCATATCTATCCAACCTTCTTCCTCTTGAGCGTTGTTCATTCCAAGAGCCCGGAAATTAGACTCAACTAACAGTTTAGCTAAACCCTGTCCTTTAACTAATTTAGTTGGCTTGACCTCAAAGTCAAATTCCTGAATTTTTGCAAGCCATCTACCCCTCTTACTGTCACTGTCTTCTTGCACTAAGATATCCTTTACAGCGCTGGTAGGTACATATGCAATGATTTTGGAATGCAATACATACGTTCTAAAAGCCTTCAATGCTTTAACCATTGCGTAAGCTTGTTTCTCCATTATATTGTATTTAAGCTCAGCGTCTCGGAGGCTCTTGCTGAAAAAGGTGATGGGTTGCTCATAACCCTCTTCATTCTTCTGGAGGAGAACAACAGCCAACGTGTGTTCTGAAGCAAATGAAGAAATGAAGAACTCCTTAAGATAATCTGGACTAGCTAGAACCGGGGCCTCACTTATAACTTTTTTAATATGAGCGAAGGATGCCCTTGCTTCTGTTGTCCACTTAACTTCGTTGTTCTTCCTGAGCATATCTGTTATCATTTTAACAATTTCAGCAAAATTAGGAACAAATCTTCTCAAAAAAATTATTTTTCCTAAAAAAGATTGAATCTCTTTAACATTTATAGGAATAGCTAATGTTTCTATGGCCTCTACTCTCTTTGGATCAATTCTGATACCATCTCGGGATACTATATGACCTAACAATTTTCCCTCCTGCATGGCGAAATGAGACTTTTTTGGATATAATGAAAGACCATACTTACGACATTTTTCAAAAGTTTGTCTTAAATGAATAATGTGATCTTCATCTCATTTTGAAAACACAGTAAGGTCATCCAGATATATAACTACAAACTGATCTCGTTCACCGACAAAGGGAATATCCATTGCTCGTTGAAATGTGGCTCCTGCATTCATTAATCCAAATGACATCTTATCATACATAAAAGTACCCCAAGGAGTAGTGAATGCAGTCTTTTCCTTATCAGGTTCACTAACAACAATTTGGTTATATCCAGAAAAGCCATCAATCATGGACATCCTAGTAGCCCCTACTACTTTTTCCAGCACGTGATCCATTTTTGGTAGAGGATAGTTGTCTTTAATAGAAGATTTATTTAAATTTCTAAAGTCAACGCATAGTCTGATCTCTCCATTTTTCTTTCTCACTGGTACTAAATTGGCAACCCAATCAGAATACCTCAAAGGAACAATAATTTTAGCGTCTAAAAGTTTTTTCACTTCTTTCTCAATGACAGGCAATAGGATTGGGTTAAACTGTCTGAGTTTTTGCTTGAAATGTTTGACACCGGGTTTAAGTGGTATTTTGTGTTCTATCACCGAGGTATCATATGTTTTCAAGTCTTCGTACGACCATGCAAACACATCTTTATATTTTTTCAACAGTTCTGTATATTTGTTTTTATTTTCTACTGACAAAAATTTAGATAACTTGACCATTCTGGGATTATCTACTGTTCCTATGTTACAGTCTTCAACCTCTTCTGGTTGAGGTTGTAGAGTAGTCTTAGAAGGCATATCATCTTTATTAAAGAGTATTTCTAAAGGTATCAGACCCTTGGGGATTTGATTATTTTTTAAGACAAGCATCCGGTGATCAGCTATTTTATCATGAAATTCTTTTTCATCTTCACCTTCCTGCATGATCCAAAAAGGATCATTTTGATTCTCCTGATAATTATATGTTTCTGAAAATTCATCTAAAGATTCAAGAAACTTTTTGAGTTGTTCATCATCTTCGAAAACTTGCCAATGCTGTACATTATCAGGTATGGAAGGTCGATGTCTCATTTGAATATGATATTTTAAATTGAAAGTCGTTGGGGGGCTAAACGTTGAAGCAGCTTTAGCTAAGGCATCGGCCTGTTGGTTTTCGGATCTGGGGACAAAATGGAAATTCACAGAAGTGAAGAAATTCTCAACTAGATCCCATACACAGTTTCTATAAGTCCTTAATCTATGATGTTTTTCTTGGTATTGTCGATTTACTTGTCTTATGATCAATTCAGCATCACCGAACACTTCAATAATTTTCATTTTCATTTTTCTTGTAGCTTCTAAACCGAGTACTAAAGCCTCATATTCACATACATTATTTGTACAGTCGATATACCACTGGAGCCTATAAGAAAAAGGTATAACAAATTGATCGTCAGGGGCAATAAGGAGTACTCCATCCCCAGCTCCGAGATAAGAAGAAGCTCCGTAAAAAAACATCTTCCATGTACCAGTATTATATACATTTTATTTTATTTCATTTTTTTGAACTTTTTCTTCCGTATTTTTATCATCTACATCTATCTCAAAATCATCATCTAACGATAAGATACAGTTCCCTAAATCTTGGTCTGCGATATACACTGGGTGATTTTTAGGGTTTTTAGGGTCACTCACAGTGAATGCCATCCGAGTTTCCCTGTATAGACAAGTAAATTTCCCTTCGAAAACAGGGATAGTAGCGAATTTCATGTCTAACTGGATGGATCCTCCAAGCTTAGCACCCCAAGATCTAGATAGTAGCATTCCATATTTTGGTGGGATATCTGCAACTACTACGTCCATAAGGATGCTTTTAGAGGGTATCTGAGCCAAGTTGACTACTAGGTCTTTAATCATCCCTATACATTTAACCCTCCTAGAATCAAAAGAGTACAAATCGCCATAAGGTCTAGTAATTTTGAGACCAAGTTTTTCCATTATTGCTTTAGGCATGACATTATGTGAAGCTCCAGAATCTAACATACAGTTGTGTAAAAGGTGGTAAAAAACAGTAAGTGTGATATAAAAAGGAGCTACTGTATCTTTTTCCCCTTCTACATGCGGACCGAAAACTATGATAGGTTTATCGTCTTCTAAGTTAATTGTGTCAGCTTGACTTTCCTTTTCAGAAAAATTGATCATTTTAGCTATTTGTTTTCGGTATACTGGATTTTTGGCTAATTCGACAAGAGGGATAGGAATTTTAATCTTGCTTATTTCGTTTTCTAAGTTAAAATTTCCTATGGCCTTGTCATTTTCAATTTGTGGGGCTTCCATAACCTTTTTCTCAGCTTTACGTTGTGGTGTGAGTTTATTTTCTTTTATCGGAGTTTGAGTATTTACAGGGGTAGTTCCTACTAGCTCTAACTGTACAGGGTTATCTGTTGTATTCTTTTTTGCAGATTGTTTATCTGCAAGTTTTGGGTTTTCTTCATTATTATCATTTCTAAGCAAAACTCTCTTCGTTTGAACATTAGGAAGATTTTTATTTCTCGGTCTCCGATTATATCTTCCCTGCAAATCAACGATAATGTCATCTGCTACACTTTGATATGTATGGTCATCAGTTGCATTAATGGTAGCCGTATTTTCTGATTCACTTTCCTTATTCAACGATGCTTCATAATCTTGTCTAGATAAATAAGGATACCAGTTATCATCACCAAGACAATGAATGTCTCCGTCCAACTCTTCAAATCCGCCAAAGTCTTCTTCTCCAATATAATCTTCGCTCTTAAATGGTGCTTGAACTTTTTGATCTTCATTTTTTATCGTTTTATGTGGTCCTTGAGGTTCAAGATTTTTTCGGTAATCTTTTCTGGGAAAAATTTCTCTTGTAGGTTTTTCCAACTCCATTTTCGAAATTTTGTTAGAGAGGTGCTGGATGACCCTGGCCATCTCATCTATTCTATCTCCAGCAGAATTTACTGACCCTGAAGGTCCACCTTGATCTTTAATTTTTTTATTTTCTTTATTTACATCCTCAGTCCTTGCTTTAAGCTTACCTGACGCCATCATATTGGATTCAATTTCAACAGCATCATCTTGCATTTTGGAGAGATCTACTGATCTTCTCTCCCTCAAAAGTAAAGAAAAATCAGGATCAAAAGCACCAGCATAAGTTACTTTGGCTGAAGGTTGCAAAGGTTTAACTTCGACTGGAATTTTATTGTATAACTTATTAAACCTTTGTGTGAATTGCAACACTGACTCTGAATTTTTCTTTTTTAAGGCTCCGAATTCGGTTAGGTAGTAGAGGTGATCTTTCCTCTCACCCCATTGTCTGATAAACGCACTCTCCAACTCTTCGTAGGATCTTAATGATCCAGCTGGTAAGGACCGAAACCAAGTTCTCACCTGACCCTCAAAGGTTTGAACAAGTAATCTGGAATAAACATCCTCATGTTCTATTCCAAATATGTCCGCGAATTGATCAAAAAAGTTGATATGTTCTTGCGCAGTTAAATCACCCTCCTCTGTAAATTTTGGGAGGCTCTTCATGTAGTTTTCGGGGAGATCATGAAGAGGGACAGGGAGAACTAGGGGGGCATATCTTGCTGCCACTTTGGCAAAAATTCCGGGAACTGGTATTTGACCACCTCCAGGAGCACCGCCTGCACCTCCAGCACCCGCTTGTGCTGCCATGTTTAGACTTGGGACCGAAGTTGGGATAGTCTGTGGGGAATATTCTTGGAAAACTGGAGATGAAACTTCGGGAAAGGAAAGAGTGTCAAAAGAAAGGGGAAGTGAAAGGGATCGTTCAAAGGTTTCCGAAGAATAAGGTTGTTCTGTAGAACAGGTTGATAGAAAAATTTGTTTAATTGATTTTCTTGATTTTAAGATTTTTTCCGGATTAGAGACTGGCGAGGTCTGTTTGCTATCCAGGTTTTTTCTAGTGTTTTTACGGCTACTAGCCAGTTTATTAAATGTGGAGTCGCCAAGTGAAATATATTTTAGCCTTATAAAGTTCTCTGTTCTTGTTCACTATCAAAAACATAAATGGTCAATGTCGTTTTTTCCCAGGGAAATAATTCGTTACTTCGTTCCCCGGCAACGGCGCCAAAAAGATGTTGTTCCTGAGTTTGTGTTTTAAGGCTATAAAACACACCGTCAAGGCATCTGAATAAAGATATTTATGATAATACTTTTGAAACAAGGAAACAAAGAAAGACTAGATCAGATTCAGTTTCTCAACTCTATCTGTCTTGCTTCCCGTTGTTCCTAGATGCTTATGTCACGTTCGATCGCAGCCCACGATCTTTCTAACTCAGTCCTATTTGTTGCAGTTTGTAAGATAGTGTTAAATAGGTTTAGAGCAATGCTTATTTGATCTTGTAGACCAGGTTCTACGTTAGGTTGTCTACCGTTAGGAACTGTCATGGGTGATAGGGTTTAAATATTTGTAAAGGGTTTTTTTATATATTGGTTACTTCAGACTTTCAGAAAAGATATTAATGAAACAACTTTAAAATCTAAACAGTAATGTAAAGACGCAACCAAGGCTGTTTCCTGGTTTTGTGACAATTTTGAAGTTGTAGACAATGAAACACAACAAAGAGATATATAAATCTTTTATTTGGAAAGAATCTTATATTTCAGTTAACAGTAATGAAAGAGACACAGGATTTCTAACAAAAAGAAATATTAAGGAACAGAAGGTTACAGGTCTTAAAATCACTAAAGTAATTCCAGAGGAAAAACTGTAACACATTCAACATCCAAACCAATCTGAAACAATAAACAACAATTGCATATAATTCCGAATTGATTTACTTGCTAGAAACGCACATTAAGAAGAAGATTTAACAAATAATGATAGACAGGGGAAGAAACATAGTCACGAAATTGCAGGATTCAGAATCTTGTTGCGATTTATATTCCCTTAAACTTCAAAGATGGTAGTACAAAAATTGTCTTTTTCCAAAAATTTTGAAGCCCTGTTTCAGCCTCTTGAAATTATATTTATACATTTCTGTCAAAACTTTCCGTTGGTATCTAACCAACTTCCTAATCTTTCGGTTGCATAAACTAATGCCAACCGTTTACAATTTGTTTCGAAATTCTAAAAATAGAAATATTTACAAAGTTTTAACTTAGAGTTGAAGCGCTTTCTTTATCTGCTTCGACTTCTTGAACATGTTTTTCTAAAAAGTTCACCAAGGATTTGGGAGCTTCTGGTACTTCGTTTTCTTCAAACGAGAAGAAACCTCTTTGCAGATCTGGCAACTGTGTTGCAATTGTTTTCTCTGTGGACTTAATTTTCTCTAGTCTCGAACTTGAGGCCATCATCTACTTCTCGATTTCTGAAATGTTGACTGCTTTGATATTTGAGATTTCCACTTTCTTTTCTTCAAGTTCCTCTTTTATTTTCAGCTGATGCCTATTGATGTTGATTTCTCCTAATGACTCAAAAAAGCCATCAGTCCTGACCTGTATTGAATCTTTTTCAATAGAATCGAAGATTTTTTGACAGTCTCCAATAACTCCTTTTGTTATTCTTTTATATCCTTCCAATTTTGTTTCCCAAACCTTTATCATTACATCCCCTTTCAACTGCTCTGAACTAGATAACTTCTGTGATTTTTCAACTTCTTCTTTTTGTAAAGAAGTTATTATCTTTTGGAAAGAATTTCTTGTTGTTTTTGCCTCTCTTTCCTTTTGCACTGTCTTGTCCATAGATCTTTTAGATTCTTGATAATAATTCTGGATGATTTCCAGATTACAGAATTCCTTCTGTTGTTCTTCCTCGATATTTGTATATATTTCTAATGCTTTAGTCTTGAATTGATCTATTTCAATCACTTGATTAGTAATTGAAATGATTTTATCTTGCAGAGATTTATTTTCATTGCCCAACTTCTGCACTTGTTCCTGGGTAATTTGAATCATCTGTTTTGCTTCAGTCAAGTTTTCATTTAACTTTTGGATATCTTGTATATCTTTAAGTCTAGCCTGTTCTAGACCTTTTTGTATTCCCCATCCAATCATTTTTTCATTTTCTTTTAACCTGTCCTGCAACTGTGTAATTTCTCGATCCTTCTGCTCTATCATAGTGATTAAATTTCCTACAGAGTACATATTGGTTGATGCTATAGCCCCCATAGTTCCTGCTAACTCTGTAGAAAATTCACCTTCATTCAGCTTTTTTCCATCAATAATTATTTTATGTTTTTTGACTGTTCTTTCTCCTACAGGATGTAATTCATGTTTCAACACAGCTCTTCTTTTTTTACTGAAAAAATAGTCCGATGAAGGTATTTCATCTCTGCTGATTGGTTCTAAGTCACTTACGTATAGGAATCCTTCGTGAGGGGTTCCGAAAGTAGCCTGCAGTGGAGTTAATGCTGTAATGGGACTCCCAAGTTCCTGTGAAACTGTTCCCCCAACATTTTCTGGAATATCATCAAGGTTTATTGGATTTGTCTCTGCTCCTTTTCCCTTTTCTGTCTATTTTTCTTTGATCTGAGAACCCTCTGTATTCTGAGGAGGAATCTCAAGATTTTTCAATTTATCTTTATCACTCGTATCATACTGAGTAGTGGTTTTAAAACCTGGAGGAATTGTTTCTTGGTCATGTGTTGATGTTGGCATTTCGCCTTGCAAAATATTTGGCAAACACTGTCTTCTATTT
>SNQJ01S0009741.1:5888-56784 GCA_010110895.2 Picea sitchensis | reverse complement strand
AGTAGCATTCCATATTTTGGTGGGATATCTGCAACTACTACGTCCATAAGGATGCTTTTAGAGGGTATCTGAGCCAAGTTGACTACTAGGTCTTTAATCATCCCTATACATTTAACCCTCCTAGAATCAAAAGAGTACAAATCACCATAAGGTCTAGTAATTTCGAGACCAAGTTTGTCCATTATTGCTTTAGGCATGACATTATGTGAAGCTACAGAATCTAACATACAGTTGTGTAAAAGGTGGTCAAAAACAGTAAGTGTGATATAAAAAGGAGCTACTGTATCTTTTTCCCCTTCTACATGCGGACCGAAAACTATGATAGGTTTATCGTCTTCTAAGTTAATTGTGTCAGCTTGACTTTCCTTTTCAGAAAAATTGATCATTTTAGCTATTTTTTTTCGGTATACTGGATTTTTGGCTAATTCGAGAAGAGGGATAGGAATTTTAATCTTGCTTATTTCGTTTTCTAAGTTAAAATTTCCTATGGCCTTGTCATTTTCAATGTGTGGGGCTTCCATAACCTTTTTCTCAGCTTTACGTTGTGGTGTGAGTTTATTTTCTTTTATCGGAGTTTGAGTA
This sequence comes from Picea sitchensis, assembly GCA_010110895.2. Taxonomy (NCBI): domain Eukaryota; kingdom Viridiplantae; phylum Streptophyta; class Pinopsida; order Pinales; family Pinaceae; genus Picea; species Picea sitchensis. The sequence continues at coordinate 56,202 of SNQJ01S0009741.1, read as the reverse complement.
TTTACAGGGGTAGTTCCTACTGGCTCTAACTGTACAGGGTTATCTGTTGTATTCTTTTTTGCAGATTGTTTATCTGCAACTTTTGGGTTTTCTTCATTAGTATCATTTCTAAGAAAAACTCTCTTCGTTTGAACATTAGGAAGATTTTTGGTTCTCGGTCTCAGATTATATCTTCCCTGCAAATCAACGATAATGTCATCCGCTACACTTTGATATGTATGATCATCAGTTGCATTAATGGTAGCCATATTTTCTGATTCACTTTCCTTATTCAACGATGCTTCATAATCTTGTCTAGATAAATAAGGATACCAGTTATCATCACCAAGACAATGAATGTCTCCGTCCAACTCTTCAAATCTGCCAAAGTCTTCTTTTCCAATATAATCTTCTCTCTTAAAGGGTGCTTGAACTTTTTGATCTTCATTTTTTATCATTTTATGTGGTCCTTGAGGTTCAGGATTTTTTCGGTAATCTTTTCTCGGAAAATTTTCTCTTGTAGGTTTTTCCAACTCCATTTTCGAAATTTTGTTAGAGAGTTGCTGGATGACCCTAGCCATCTCATGTATTCTATCTCCAGCAGATTTTCCTGACCCTGAAGGTCCACCTTGATCTTTAAATTTTTTATTTTCTTTATTTACATCCTCAGTCCTTGCTTTAAGCTTACCTGACGCCATCATATTGGATTCAATTTCAACAGCATCATCTTTCATTTTGGAGAGATCTACTGATCTTCTCTCCCTCAAAAGTAAAGCAAAATCAGGATCAAAAGCACCATCATAAGTTACTTTGGCTGAAGGTTGCGAAGGTTTAACTTCGGCTGGAATTTTATTGTATAACTTATTAAACCTTTGTGTGAATTGCAACACTGACTCTGAATTTTTCTTTTTTAAGGCTTTGAATTCGGTTAGGTAGTAGAGGTGATCTTTCCTCTCACCCCATTGTCTGATAAACGCACTCTCCAACTCTTCGTAGGATCTTAATGATCCAGCTGGAAAGGACCGAAACCAAGTTCTCACTTGACCTTGAAAAGTTTGAACAAGTAATCTGGAATAAACATCCTCATGTTCTATTCCAAATATGTCCGCGAATTGATCAAAAAAGTTGATATGTTCTTGCGCAGTTAAATCACCCTCCCCTGTAAATTTTGGGAGGCTCTTCATGTAGTTTTCGGGGAGATCATGAAGAGGGACAGGGAGAACTAGGGGGGCATATCTTGCTGCCACTTTGGCAAAAATTCTGGGAACTGGTATTTGACCACCTCCAGGAGCACCGCCTGCACCTCCAGCACCCCCTTGTGCTGCCATGTTTAGACTTGGGACCGAAGTTGGGATAGTCTGTGGGGAAGATTCTTGGAAAAATGGATATGAAACTTCGAGAAAGGAAAGAGTGTCAAAAGAAAGGGGAAGCGAAAGGTATCGTTCAAAGGTTTCCGAAGAATAAGGTTGTTCTGTAGAACAGGTTGATAGAAAAATTTGTTTAATTGATTTTCTTGATTTTAAGATTTTTTCCGGATTAGAGACTGGTGAGGTCTGTTTGCTATCCGGGTTTTTTCTAGTGTTTTTATGGCTACTAGCCAGTTTATTAAATGTGGAGTTGCCAAGTTAAACATATTTTAGCCTTATAAAGTTCTCTGTTCTTGTTCACTATCAAAAACATAAATGGTCAATGTCATTTTTTCCCAGGGAAATAATTTGTTACTTCGTTCCCCGGCAACGGCGCCAAAAAGATGTTGTTACTGAGTTTGTGTTTTAAGGCTATAAAACACACCGTCAAGGCATCCGAATAAATATCTTTATGATAATACTTTTGAAACAAGGAAACAAAGAAAGACTAGATCAGATTCAGTTTCTCAACTGTCTCTGTCTTGCTTCCCGTTGTTCCTAGATGCTTATGTCACGTTCGATCGCAGCCCACGATCTTTCTAACTCAGTCCTATTTGTTGCAGTTTGTAAGATAGTGTTAAATAGGTTTAGAGCAATGCTTGTTTGATCTTGTAGACCAGGTTCTAGGTTAGGTTGTCTACCGTTAGGAACTGTCATGGGTGATAGGGTTTAAATATTTGTAAAGGGGTTTTTTATATATTGGTTACTTCAGACTTTCAGAAAAGATATTAATGAAACAACTTTAAAATCTAAACAGTAATGTAAAGACGCAACCAAGGCCGTTTCCTGGTTTTGTGACAATTTTGAAGTTGTAGACAATGAAACACAACAGAGAGAAATATAAGGCTTTTATCTGGAAAGAATCTTATATTTCAGTTAACAGTGATGAAAGAGACACAGGATTTCTAACAAAAAGAAATATTAAGGAACAAAAGGTTACATGTCTTAAAATCACTAAAGTAATTCCAGAGGAAAAACTGTAACACATTCAACATCCAAACCAATCTGAAACAATAAACAACAATTGCATATAATTCCGAATTGATTTACTTGCTAGAAACGCACATTAAGAAGAAGATTTAACAAATAATGATAGACAGGGAAAGAAACATAGTCACGAAATTGCAGGATTCAGAATCTTGTTGGGATTTATATTCCCTTAAACTTCAAAGCTGGTAGTACAAAAATTGTCTTTTTCCAAAATTTCTGAAGCCCTGTTTCAGCCTCTTGAAATTATATTTATACATTTCTGTCAAAACTTTCTATTGGTATCTAACCAACTTCCTAATCTTTCGGTTGCATAAACTAATGCCAACCGTTTACAATTTGTTTCGAAATTCTAAAAATAGAAATATTTACAAAGTTTTAACTTAGAGTTGAAGAACTTTCTTTATCTTCTTCGACTTCTTGAACATGTTTTTCTAAAAAGTTCACGAAGGCTTTGGGAGCTTCTGGTACTTAGTTTGCTTCAAACAAGAATAAACCTCTTTGCAGATCTGGAAACTGTGTTGCAATAGTTTTCTCTATGGACTTAATTTTCTCTAGTCTCGAACTTGAGGCCATCATCCACTTCTCGATTTCTGAAATGTTGACTTCTTTGATATTTGAGATTTCCACTTTCTTTTCTTCAAGTTCCTCTTTTATTTTCCGCTGATGCCTATTGATGTTGATTTCTCCTAATGACTTAGAAAAGCCATCAGTCCCGACCTGTACTGAATCTTTTTCAATAGAATCGAAGATTTTTTGACAATCTCCAATAACTCCTTTTGTTATTCTTTTATATCCTTCCAATTTTGTTTCCCAAACCTTTATCATTACATCCCCTTTCAACTGCTCTGAACTACATAACTTCTGTGATTTTTCAACTTCTTCTTTTTGTAAAGAAGTTATTATCTTTTGGAAATAATTTCTTGCTGCTTTTGCCTCTCTTTCCTTTTGCACTGTCTTGTCCATAGATCTTTTAGATTCTTGATAATAATTCTGGATGATTTCCAGATTACAGAATACCTTCTGTTGTTCTTCCTCGATATTTGTATATATTTCTGATGCTTTAGTCTTGAATTGATCTATTTCAATCACTTGATTAGTAATTGAAATGATTTTATCTTGCAGAGATTTATTTTCATTACCCAACTTCTGCACTTGTTCCTGGGTAATTTGAATCATCTGTTTTTCTTCAGTCAAGTTTTCATTTAACTTTTGGATATATTGTACATCTTTAAGTCTAGCCTGTTCTAGACCTTTTTGTATTCCCCATCCAATCATTTTTCCATTTTCTTTTAACCTGTCCTGCAGCTGTGTAATTTCTCGATCCTTCTGCTCCATCATAGTGATTAAATTTCCTACAGAGTACATATTGGCTGATGCTATAGCCCCCATAGTTCCTGCTAACTCTGTAGCAAATTCACCTTCATTCAGCTTCTTTCCATCAATAATTATTTTATGTTTTTTGACTGTTCTTTCTCCTATAGGATGTAATTCCTGTTTCAACACAGCTCTTCTTTTTTTACTGAAAAAATAGTCCGATGAAGGTATTTCATCTCTGCTGATTGGTTCTAAGTCACTTACGTATAGGACTCCTTCGTGAGGGGTTTCGAAAGTAGCCTGCAGTTGAGTTAATGCTGTAATGGGACTCCCAAGTTCCTGTGAAACTGTTCCCCCAACATTTTCTGGAATATCATCAAGGTTTATTGGATTTGTCTCTGCTCCTTTTCCCTTTTCTGTCTAGTTTTCTTTGATCTGAGAACCCTATGTATTCTGAGGAGGAATCTCAGGATTTTTGAATTTATCTTTATCACTCGTATCATACTGAGTAATGGTTTTAAAACCTGGAGGAATTGTTTCTTGTTCATGTGCTGACGTTGGCATTTCGCCTTGCAAAATCTTTGGCAAACACTGTCTTCTATTTCTTTGAAAAGATGCAAACCCCACTTGTGCATCAGGTGACAAAGTTTGCACTCTACTCTGAACTTCCTCATAAGACTTATCATTTCTAAAAACATCATCATAAAATGAAACTTCATGTTCATATGCTTTCAATCCACACTGTGTGACATGCCGATTGATTATTTGATATGGGTCATGTTTCCTGTGTTCTATATCCACTAATTTCACTTCACTCAATGATTCGGATTCTGAATTAGAATGACCTATGTTTAGTAAAACAAATTTCCCTAGATAAACCGGAAAAGATGGCCATGCCTTCTTCTGTTGATCTTTCAATTCTAGCCCAATACCACCATTTATCAACCGATAAGCCACTTCTCTGCATATTAACCTGTCTGGTAAAATTTTGGGTAGTGCATGTGGCGAAATAGAACAACCATAAACTCTCACATAGGAAAAAATTTCTTCGATGAACCAGTCAGCAACTGCTTTGAGGTTTTCTATTATGGTATTGGAAATGCGAGGGGGATCGCATCCGAAGAAAATTCTGTGTAGAGGAATAATTACATAATGGCAAATCTCATAAAAATTATTTTTGGCATTTTCTTCCCACAGGGATGAATGGTACTTGTGAACAGACTCTGCACAAGAGGCGTTTCAACTCCAATTCATTAATGGGAAAGGAGTCATGAAGCAAATGGCGTCAATTATATAAGCTGACATATAAAAGGCCACTGTTTGTCCTTTTGACCTGGCTGTTTTGTAATTCATAACCTCTGAAGTGATGTTGTCTGATAAGATTTTATGCCAATTGAAACTGCGCCCCTCTGAAACTTCCTCTAAGAAAGGTGTCCTGTCTGCATTAAAATGAAAAGGATCCTTTCTCCCAAAAAGTCTACACAACATCATTGCTAAATACACCATATATTCATTTAGGGAAGCTGTGGCATAAATTCCAAGTTCATTAGCCCTAAATTTGTTTTCATCTCTGGACCATCCTCTTATTATGTCAGGGTATGTTTGGCCACCTTCAACACACTCTTTTTGTTGAAATGCAGCTACAAATTTAGAATTAAAAGTGTGCCTATAATTGGGTGATAGCTTGTACATTACTTGGATATGTTCGGGACTGAATGAGTCGATAACCGCTCCTTGCTTGTTCAGAATACTTATGGTCGAAACATCCACTTTATCCAGTGCCTAGACAACCATATCAGTATAGGAAACCAGTCTCGGGCGTGCAACAACTTTATGAAGTCCAGTCTCGGCGATATCTCGGAGATGATTTTCCCCACCATCATCCGCATATTTGAGTTTATCCTCCATTTTTTCTGCAATTGTAGCCCATGATTTAACAGAGTGTACTACTCCAGCTGCAGTAGTGTCTGAAATAATATCGCCTTCTAGTTGCTCTTCAGCTTTCTTTGAAGCCTTTTTGGGCACCATAGCTCTGTGTTCACAAACTCTGTGGTCACTCGAATACCTGTAACAGAGTAGAGTTTAGCTTTTAAATAATAATGTGAACGTTTCAAAATTTATTTCGAATATATCATAAAATCATCAAGATTTGTACCTCTGTTATGAAATAAATGCAAAAGATATTCCCGATAATATGCATTTAATGTTTGTATCTGAGATTTTCCAATATTTTCAAATATGATAGAAACTTACCAAATTGAATAATTGTCGCATTTAAAATTATTTATCAAAGTTTAACTTTAAACATATTTCAAAGAGTGATTAATTAGCGTTAATCTTGTTTTCAATTTGAAAGCACTCGTATCGAGGTTTCGGAACTTTCGTTGTCAAGGAAAAAGATCATCGAAGAACCCCGATTGCCGAAATCGCGATATATCATTAAAGTTAAAACCTTTTTTATTATCTTAATTAATCTGGATTATCTTTCCGGGATTTCATTGATCAAGAAATCGGAAATCGGGAAATCGGGAAATCCGATGTCATGAAAACTGATGCTTGCAGAACCGCGAACTCTGATATCCCGATATGATTATTTATTCTTAATCACGCTTAACGGTAATTAGGTTATTCTGAAACCTCGCTTAAGGGTTAACTGAAATCGGGGATCGGGAAGTCGGAGAATAAGATGACAAGTTTCCTTGTTCTCACAAAATCGTGAATCCCGATTTCGCGATGAGATTAACTTAAAATTTTAAACACCTTTTTAAGTCTGATTTAAGTGAATAATGATTTTTAATAGAGGATTAATGTGTCGGGAAATCGGGGATCGGGATTTTGCTATTTAATTTGAGTTGAACGTTTGTTCATTCAAAACTCTGAATCCCGATATCCCGACGAAAATGATATACCTTAAGTTTTAAATCAATGTCTGTTTTAAAAGATTATTTCGAATACCATTGGAAAACTTAGATTCGTTTGGATTCTTAATTATTCTTTGTTCAAAAACGAACCATAGAGGCATCGTGACTTCGTTGGATATGAAATTTTTTGCTTTAGAAAATTTGTATAATGTAAAGACTCAAAGATACAACATTTTTCATCCTTAAGATTAAAAATTCAAGGTCTATTTCAACATAGGCTCCAATTGGGGACCTCGTCTCCCTGCGGGATGAGGAGAACATGCAGACTCAGTGCCTACATTGGGTAATGGGGTCGAAAATTTATCTCTGATAAGCTGATCAAGGAGTAAGAAAAGAGAATATATATGGTCTTTGAAAATCTTTTTAAAACTAATCACTTATTGAAATTCAATTCTAGTCTTCTTAAAAAATTTTCTTCTCATTTCCAAAATTGAGTTAATATTGATAGATTAGAACAATCTTTAGAAGCTCAACAGATTATTAAACATTTCAACTTGCATCAATCGAAACAAAATTCAGCAATTTAAAAATGGGAAGCTCTATTTGACTTAAGAAGAGAATATCGGTTTTAGAATTGATAACTAGAATATAGTTATAGATAAGTGAGCAACTATGGATACCTCGGATATTGCTTCATTGTTTATTGAGCATATTCCGGTTACCAGGTGAAGTTATCGTCCCTTTTCTTGAATTTCCTTTCAAGCTTTGAATGCTAATTTTATGTTTAGATATTGCTTCTGCTTGCCGGCGGGCGCTGTTGATACCGGTGAAGTTATCTATTTTATATTTTCAGACGGGGCAATCATTTAAATGAATTTCCTTTCATGCATTATTGGGACTAGATGAGGGCAATCAATTATGAATTTCAACTTCACCATATGTCTATTGTTTAGCTCAGGCTTACGAAGCGAGGGCAATCAGTGTGCATAACTATATCAGGGTTGGTGATTTGTGTAAAATTTTATATTAGAGGTTTGTCAACTTGTTTTTGATTATTCTAGGTCGAATTTTATCAACCTTCAAAACTTCTTAAGGCTGTAGAGAAAATGGGGAAACATTTTCAAGGGATCTTCTTTTGAGCAAAGCTAAAAGGTTCAGACAAACTGTTAAACAACTTGAGATATACAGAGTTAATCTCAAACTTAACCATTTTAGTCAGAGAGGAAAAAGATGAATAATGACTTATCTGAATTCAATCATTTGATAAATTTCAAATTCATAACAAAATCTCTTCAACTTTCAGGCACATGCATCAATATCCAAAACTTTACTTCAGAATACTCTTATATTAGTTTGTTGAACTCATGTACCAAACATGTGGAAGGCATGTATATACAGACTTGAGATATAACTGCACAAGAAAGAAGGGCATTTAGTCTTATGTCTTGAGAATCTGATTAAACCAGTCGGCAGAGCACTTTCAGTGAGAAACTTATCTGAGAACACAATTTTTTTTTTTTTCTTTTGGATAAAACTAAAGGGGTGATAGGGAAGTTTTTCAACATTGTAAAACCAAAATTCTTCAGATATAATTTCAAAAATGACTTTGTGGATTTTATATATTTTTTTATTTTTTATTTTTTATTTATTTTTTAATTTTTTTTTATTTCATGTAATGCTTTAAGAATCGTGCATTAACGAGGGCATTTAGGATCTTACCATCTAAATTTTCCAGTAGAAAGGAGTTGTTACCTTCGGGAGATGATATTCTAAAAGGTCCGTACCGGATGTGATCAAATTTACCGTTTTACCCGAATCTTCCTTTTGAGCATCCCACCTGAACTATATCTCCTGGAAGAAAGTTTTTGTCCTTGGCCTTGCGAACAAATAGTAGCTTCATATTATCCTAGTATTTCTGTATTTTTTCATCTACTTCATCCATAACTGTTGGACTTCAATTAGTTGGTTTATTCTTCTTGTGAGAGGATTTGGCTCTTCTTTCTCATCCTTCCACAACTTCATTAAAGGAAGTGCTAAGTTTATGGGTGATACCACTACGTGTACCATAAACCATTTGAAATGGTGAGATACTTAGATGAATTTCTTTGTTCCTATTGATTTGCCATAAAGCATGCCACTTTAAATGTAAGAATTATGAGATCTTTTATTTTCTTTAATACTTTTATTCTTCACGACCAAACTCTTATTAGAGGTCGACCAAATGGTTTCCTTGTGGATAGTAATTTGTAGAATGTCCTAGTACAATGTTATATTTTTGGCCAGGCAATCATTTCTGACTTGAAAGCTGAGGCATTATCATTTACTATTTTTCCTAGGACATCAAATCTTGCAGTATATTTTCTTCAAAAAAAAAATTAAACTCTTGAGTCGGTGGCTCTCTGGTAGGAATAGCTTCCACCTATTTGGTGAAGTAGTCTGTGGCGGTGAGAATCCACCTATGTTGAAGCTTGAATGTGGATTTATCTAAGCCTATGAGAATCAAAGCCCCATTGGAAAGGTGCTTCTATTTTGATTGGAAATAATGGCATAGCTGGTAATTTCTGCTTTCAGTGAAAAATTGACAAGAGTTACAAGCCCTTACCTTAGCATTATCCGGGGAATAGCTTGGGCCAATATGCTCAGCCAGCAAAATTTTGTATGTTGTTGCTCTCAAAGCATGATGCCCTCCACAGACCCTTCATGAAACCCAACTAATGACTTCCTCTGTCTCTGATTCAACCAAGGAAACTAAGAGGAAACCAAGTGGGTCTTTCTAGTATAATTTTTTCTCGGAAATGCAATATTTAAGCATGCAATTTCAATGTTCTAGCTTTGGAAAGTGATGAATTCATCTGGGCATTTCAAAGTTAAAAGATATGTTACTATATATTTATACCAATCATATGAGATGAATTTGTCCTTAATCTTGTTTTCAATTATTTGATCATCGATTTCATTCATATCTATCCAACATTCTTCCTCTTGAGCGTTGTTCATACCAAGAGCTTAGAAAAATTAGATTCAGCTAGATGTTTAGCTAAACCCTGTCCTTTAACTCATTTAGTTGGCTTGACCTCCAAGTCAAATTCATGAATTTTTGCAAGCCATCTACCCCTCTTACCATCACTGTCTGCTTGTACTAAGATATCTTTTACAGCGCTGGTAGGTACATATGCGATGATTTTGGAATGCAATACATGCGTTCTAAAAGCCTTCAATGCTTTTACCATTGCATTAGCTCCTTGTTTCTTCATTATATTGTATTTAAGCTCAACGTCTCGGAGGCTCTTACTAAAAAAAGCGATGGGTTGCTCATAACCCTACTCATTCTTAGGAGGAGAACAACAACCGATGTATGTTCTGAAGCAAATGAAAAATGAAGAACTCCTTAAGATAATCTGGACTAGCTAGAACCAGAGCCTCACTTATAACTTTTTTAATATGAGCGAAGGATGCCCTTTCTTCTGTTGTCCACTTAAATTCATTGTTCTTCCTGAGCATATATGTATTCTCCGGTTTACTTGATTTGAGCAAAATTAAAGACGAATCTTCTCAAAATTTAGTTTTCAAAGCGATTGGATCTCTTTAACATTTCTAGGAATAGCTAATGTTTCTATGGCCTCTACTCTCTTTTGATCAATTCTTACTCATCTTTCGGGATACTATATGACCTAACAATTTCCATGAAATGGGAGGCGTTTTTGGATTTAATGAAGAGACCATACATCGACATTTTTTCAAAGTTTGATAACCCAAATGAATAATGTGATCTTCATCCGATTTCGAAAAAACAGTAAGGTCATCGAGATATATAACTACAAACTTATCCTAAGTTCATGGAGCAAAGGCAATATCCATTGCTTTCGTTGAAATGTGGCTCATGCATTCAGTATCAAATGGCATCTTATCATACATAAAAGTACCCCAAGGAGTAGGGAATGCAGTCTTATCGGGTTCACTAACAACAATTTGGTTGTATATCGGAAAAATCCATCAATCATGGACATCCTAGTAGCCACTACTACTTTTTCCAGCACGTGATCCATTTTGGTAGGGGGTAGTTGTCTTTAAAAGAAGATTTATTTAAATTTCTAAAGTCAGCGCATAATCTGATCTCTCCATTTCTCTTTCTCCATGGCACTAAATTGGCAGCAATGGGAATACCTCAAAGGAACAATAATTTTAGTGTCAAAAAGTTTTTTCACTTCTTTCTCAATGACATGCAATAGGATCGGGTTAAACTGTATGAGTTTTTTCTTGAAAGGTTTTGACACGAGGTTTAAGTGGTATTTTGGTGTTCTATCAGCGGTATCATATGTTTTCAATTCTTGATACGACCATGCAAACACATCTTTATATTTTTCAACTGAGTTAAGCATATTTTTTTATTTTCCTCTTACGACAAAATTTAGATAGCAACCGTGCAAGGATTATCACAGTTCCTATATTCACAGTCTTCAACCTATTTTGGTTGAGGTTGTAGAGTAGTTTTTAGAAGGAATGTCATCTTTATTTAAGATTCTTTCCAAAGGTATCATGTCTTTGGGGATTTGATTGTTTTTCAGAACAAGCATTCGGCGATCAACTATTTTATCATGAAATTCTTTTTCATCTTCACCTTCTTGCATGATCAAAGTAGGATCATTCTGATTCTCCTGATCATTATATGTTTTTGAAAATTCATCTAAAGATTCAAGAAACTTTTCGAGTTGTTCATCATATTTGAAAACTTGCCAATGATGTACATTATCAGGTATGGAAGTACGATGTCTCATTTAGATATGATATTTTAAATTGAAAGTCATTGGGGGGCTAAACGTTGAAGCAACTTTAGCTAAGGCATGGAAACTTTGTTGGTTTTTTGGATCTAGGGACGAAATGGAAATTCATAGAAGTGAAGAAATTATCAACTAGATCCCATACGCAGTTTCTATAAGTCCTTAATCTAGGATGTTTTGCTTGGTATTGCGGGTTTACTTGTCTTGCTATGATCAATTGACATCCATAGGAACACTTCAATATTTTAATTTTCATTTTTTCTTGCGGCTTCTAAACCGAGTACTTAAAGCCTCACTTATTCACATACATTATTTGTCTGAGTCACATATACCTTGGAGCCTACTAAGAAAAGGTACTTAACAGAATGATAAATTAGGGAACGTAAGGAATTACTCAATTTGACTCCGAGATAAGAAGAAGCTCCATCAAAAACATCTTCCATGTACCCGAGTTATTATATACGATTTTCTTTTATTTCATTTTTGAACTTTTTCTTCCATATTTTTATCATCTACATCTATCTCAAAATCATCATCCAACGATAAAAATCTGAGTTCCTAAATCTTGATTACGCGATATACGGGTGATTTTTTAGGGTTTTTTAAGGGTCACTCGGTGAGCGCCATCCGATTTTCCACAGTATAGATGAGTAAAGCGCCCTCAGAAAATAGGGATAGTAGCATTAATGTCTTATCCTTTGGATGGATCCTCCAAGCTTAGCACCCGAATCTAGATAGTAGCATTCCATATTTTGGTGGGATGTCTGCAACTTCTCGTCCATGGGATGCTTTTAGGGGTATCACGAACCAGTTGACTACTAGGTCTTAATCCCAAGCATTTAACCCTTTTTGAATCAAAAGAGTACAAATTGCCATAAGGTCTAGTAATTTCAAGACCAAGTTTGTCCATTATTGCTTTAGGCATGACATTATGTGAAATCGAGAATCTAACATCTGAGTTGTGTAGTAAAAGGTGGTCAAGCATTAAGTGTGATATAAAAGGAGCTTCTTGTATCTTTCCCTTCTACATCTTGGATAGAAAACTATGATAGGTTTATCATCTTCTAAGTTAATTATTAATGACTTGACTTTCCTTTTCGAGGAAAAAATTGATCATTTAATATTTTTTTTCGGTATCATGGAGTTTTGGCTAATTCGACAAGGGGGATAAGAATTTTAATCTTGCTTATTTCGTTTTCTAAGTTAAAATTTCCTATGGCTTTTATCATTTTCAATAATATTGGGGCTTCCATAACCGTTTTCTCAGCTTTACATTGTGGTGTGAGTTTATTTCTTTTATCGGAGTTTGAGTATTTACGGGGGTAGTTCCCTCGCAGCTCTAAGCTGTCTGAGTTATCAATTGTTTTTCTTTTTGCAGACTGTTTATCCGCAACTTTTGGGTTTTCTTCATTAGTATCATTTCTAAGCAAAACTCTCTTCGTTTGAACATTAGGAAGATTTCTATTTCTCGACCTTAGATTATATATTCCCTGCAAATTAGCGATAATTTCATCCGCTTCGCTCTTATATGTATGATCATCGGTTGCATTAATGTTAACTGCATCTTCTTATTTATTTTCTTCTATTAACGAAGCTTCATAATCTTGTCTAGATAAATAAGGATACATGTTATCATCACCAAGACAATGAATGTCTTCGTCCAACTGTTCAAATCCGCCAAAGTCTTCTTCTCCATTATAATCTTCAGTTTAAATGGGTGCCGACCTTTTTGATCTTCATTTTATCGTTTATGTGGTCCTTGGGTTGAGTTTTTTGGTAATCTTTTAAGGGAAAATTTTCTCTTCTAGGTTTTTCCAACTCCATTTTCAAAATTTTGTTAAGTTCTTCCGGATTACCGACCATCTCATCTATTCTATCTCCTGAAGATTTTCCTGACCACGAAGGTCCACCTTGATAAATTTTTATTTTTCTTTGTTACATCCTGGAGTCCTTTCTTTAAAGCTTACGGCAGCCATCATATTGGATTCAATTTCAACAACATCATCTTGCATTTTGGAGATATCTACTGATCTTCTCTCCCTCAAAGAAATGAAAGCAAAATCGGGATCAACACCGGCCTTAAAGTTACTTTGTTGAAGGTTCGCGAAGGTTTAACTAGGTGGAATTTTTTTGTATAATTTATTGAACCTCTGTGTGAATTATAGAACTGACTCAGAGTTTTTTTCTTTTTTAGGGCTCCGAATACGGTTAGGTAGTAGAGGTGATCTTCCTCTCACCCCATTGTCTGACAAACACACTCTCCAACTCTTCGTAGGATCTTAAAGATCCGGTGAAGGACCGAAACGAAGTTCTCGACCTTCAAGGTTTGAACAAGTAATCTGGAATAAAACATCCTCATGTTCTATTCCAAATATGTCCGCGAATTGATCAAAGTTGATATGTTCTTCATGGTTAAATCACCCTCCACTGTAAATTTTGGGAGGCTCTTCATGTAGTTTCCGGGGAGATCATGAAGAGGGGCCGGAGAACTAGGGGGCATATGCTAGCGCCACTTTCGGCAAAATTCGGGGAGCGGTGTTGACCACCTCAGGTACCTTTTTGCCTCCGGCGCAGCAATAGCGCCATGTTTAGACTTGGGACGAGAAGTTAGGTAGTGCAGTAGGGAAGATTCTTGGAAAAGGGGATGAAACTTCGGGAAAGGAAAGAGTGTAAAAAGAAAGGGGAAGCGAAAGAGATCGTTCAAAGGTTTAGAATAGGCTGTTCGTAGAAACGGGTTGATAGAAAATTTTGTTTAGTTGATTTTCTTGATTTTAAGATATTTTTCGGATTAGAGACTGGCGAAGTCTATTTGCTATCCGTGTTTTTCTGAATGTTTTTTTCGGCTACCTTGAGTTTATTATTTTTGGAGTCTCCAAGTGAAAGATATTTTATCCTTATAAAGTTCTCTGTTCTTGTTCACTATCAAAAGCAGAAAATGCCAATGCGTTTTTTCGGGGAAGCTTAATTAGTTACCGTTCCCAGAACAATGGTAAAAGATTGTTGTTCCTGAGTTTGTTTTTTAAGTCTATAAAACACACCATCAAGGAAACATTTGAATAAAGATCTTTATGATAATACTTTTGAAACAAAGAAACAAAGAAAGACTAGATCAGTTAGGTTTCTCAAGCTGTCTGTCTTACTTCCCAATGGTCTGGATCATATGTCACATTTGATAAAGCCCGATCTTTATAACTTTCGAGTCCTATTTGTTTAGCGATTTGTAAAGATAGTGTTAAATAGGTTTAGAGCAATGCTTGTTTGATCTTGTAGACGAGGTTCTACGTTAGGTTGTCTGTCGTTAGGAGCTGTCATGGGTGATAGGGTTTTAAATATTTGTAAAGGGGTTTTTATATATTGGTTACTTCAAACTTTCAGAAAATACATTGATGAAACAGCACAAATCCTAAGCAGTAATGTAAAAGGCGCAACCAAGGTTGTTTTCTGGTTTTGTGACAATTTTGAAGTTGTAGACAATGAAACCTAGCGAGAGAGAAATATAAGGCTTTTATGTGGAAAGAATCTTATATTTGGAGTTACTTGATGATAATGAAAGAGAGACAGGATTTCTAACAAAAGAAATATTAAAGAGAGCGAGGAAGGTCCGCAGGGTCTTAAAATCCCACTAAAAGTAATTTCAGAGGAAAAGCTGTAACACATTCAACATCCAAACCAATCTATAACAATAAACAACAATTGCATATAATTCCAAATTGATTTACTTGCTAGAAACATACATTAAGAAGAAGATTTAACAAATAATGATAGACAAGGGAAGTATAGTCCGCGAAATTGCAGGATTCTGAATCTTGTTGCGATTTATATTCCCTTAAACTTTAATTTGGTCGTACAAAATTGTCTTTTTCCAAAATTTAAATACATTTTGACCTCTTGAAGTATATTTATACATTCTTGTCAAAACTTTCCATTGGTATCTAACCAACTTCCTAAACTTTCGGTTGCATAAACTAATGCCAACTATTTACAATTTGTTTCGAAATTCTAAAAATAGAAATATTTACAAAGTTTTTAACTTAGAGTTGAAGCACTTTCTTTATCTGCTTTGACTTCTTGAACATGTTTTTCTAAAAAGTTCACCGAGGCTTTGGGAGCTTCTGGTACTTTGTTTTCTTCAAACGAGAAGAAACCTCTTTGCATATCTGGCAACTGTGTTGCAATTGTTTTCTCTGTGGACTTAATTTTCTATAGTCTCGAACTTGAGGCCATCATCCACTTCTCGATTTTCGAAATGTTGACTTCTTTGATATTTGAGATTTCCACTTTCTTTTCTTCAAGTTCCTCTTTTATTACCGGTGATGCCTAATGATGTTGATTCTCTAATGACTCGAGAAAATCCATCGGTCCGACCTATCTTGAATCTTTTCAACGAAGTCCAGATTTTTTGACAATCTTCAGTAACTCCTTTTGTTATTCTTTTGTATCCTTCCAATTTTGTTTCCCGGACCTTTATCATTACATCCCCTTTCAACTTCTCTGAAATAGATAACTTCTATGATTTTTTCAACTTCTTCTTTTTTAAAAGTTATTATCTTTGGAAATAATTTCTTCTTTGCTTTTGCCTCTCTTTTCCTTTTGCCTTGTGCTTGTCCATGATCTTTAGATTCTTGATGTAATTACGGATGATTTCGGATTCTGAGAATATATACGTTGTTCTTCTCGATATTTGTATATATTTCACAATTAACAGTCTTGAATTGATCTATTTCAATCACTTGATTAGTAATTGAAATGATTTTTATCTTCAAGTTTATTTTCATTACCCAACCCACTTGTTCACGGGTAGTTTGAATCATTTGTTTTGCTTCAGTCAAGTTTTAATTTAACTTTTGGATATATTGTATATCTTTAAGTCTAGCATGTTCTAAGGCCTTTTTTTATTCCCCATCCAATCATTTTTCATTTCTTTTAACACGTCTGCGGTATTAATTTCTCGATTCTTACGCTCTATCATGGTGATTAAAATGTCCTCACGAGTACATATTGGCGTCTTAGCACCCATTGTTCCTTCTAACTCTGTAGAAAATTCACCTTCGTTCAACTTCTTTCCATCAATAATTATTTTATGTTTTTTGACTATTCTTTCTCCCACAGAGATGTAATTCTGTTTCAACACCAGCTCTTCTTTTTCTTGAAAAAATGATGAGATGAAGGTATTTCATCTGCATTGGTTCTAAAGTCCTTCACAATATAGAAATCCTTCATGAAGGGTTCCGAAAGTAGACTGTGTGGGGTCAATGCTGTAATGGGAATGCCTAGTTCTTTTGAAGCTGTTCCCCCAACATTTTTCTGGAATATCATCAAGGGTTTATTAGTTTTGTCTCTTGTCCTTTTCCTCTTTTACGTATGTTTTATTTGATCGAGAACCTTACATGTGATACGAGGAGGAATGTAGGATTTTCAGTTATCTTATCCCTTTCGTATCATGCTTGAGTAATGGTTTAAAACACGGAGGAACGTTTCCTTTTCGTAATATGGCGATGTTGGCATTTCGCCTTGCAAAATCTTTTGCAAACATTGTCTTCTATTTATTTGAAAGGATGCAAACCCCACATGTGCATCAGGTGACAAAGTTTTCACTCTACTCTGAACTTCATCATAAAATGAAACTTCATGTTCATATGCTTTCAATCCACACTGTGTGACATGTTGATTGATTATTTGATATGGGTCATGTTTCCCGTGTTCTATATCCACTAATTTCCCTTCACTCGGTAGTTGACTACGACTTAGAATGACCTATGTTTAGTAAAACAAATTTCCCTAGATAAACAGGAAAAGATGACCAATACCTTCTTTTGTTGAGCTTTCAATTCTAGCCCAATACCGCCATTTACCAACTGATAAGCCAATTCTCTATACATATTAGCTTTATGCGGTAAAATTTTGGGTGAATTACGTAATGGCGAATAAATTCAACTCCATAAACTCTCACATAGAAAATTTCTTCGATGAACAGGTCAACAAAGCTGCTTTGAGGGTTTTCTATTATGAACATTGGAAATGCGAGGGATAAGCATCCAGAAGAATTACATTAGCCAGAGGGAATAGTACATAATGGAAAATCTCATAAAAATTATTTTTTGCATTTTCTTCCCACATCTCATAGTGATATTTTTGAATGGGTTCAAGGCAGGTTGCGTTCCAACTCCAATTCATTAATGGGAAAGGAGTCATGAAACAAAATAAAACGTCAATTATATAAAAGTGACATATAAAAGAAGACCCTTTGTTTGTCCTTTTGACACAGGCGTTTTTGTAATTCATAACCTCTGAAGTGATGTTGTCTGATAAGATTTTATGCCAATTGAAAATGCGCCCCTCTGAAACTTCCTCTAAAAAAGATTAATCGGTCTGCATTAAAATGAAAGGATCCTTTCTCCCAAAAAAAAGTCTACACAACATCATTTACTAAATACACCATATATTCGATTTCCCAGAGTTGTGGCATAAAAATTCAAGTTCGGTAGCCCTAAACTTGTTTTCATCTGTAGCCCATCCTCTTATTATGTCAGGGTATGTTTGGCCATCTTCAACACACTCTTTTGTTGAAATCGACTACAAATTAACGAAATTAAAGGTGTGCCTATAATTGGGTGATAGCTTGTACATTACTTGGATATGTTAAGGACTTTGAATGAAATGAATCTTAGCTCATGCTCGTTCGAATGCCGGGTGAGAACATTCCTTTATCTAGTGCCGGACAATATGTCGGTATAAAACGGTCGGTCGACAACTTTATGAAGTCGGGCTTCCGGTGATATCTACGAGGAATGATTGTGTTTCACCATTATCTGCATATTTGAGTTCATCCTCCATTTTTTTCTGCAATTGCAGCTCATGATTTAACATTGTGTACTACTCCAGTTGCAGTAGTGTCTGAAATAATATTGCCTTCTGGTTGCTCTTCAACTTTCTTTGAAGCCTTTTTGGGCGCCATAGCTCTGTGTTCACAAACTCTATGGTCACTCGAATACACAGCCTTGAAGCGAGGAGTTTAGCTTCGAAATATTAATGTGATCGTTTCAAAATTTATTTTGAATATATCATAAAATCATCAAGATTTGTACCTGTTATGAAATAAATGCAAAGATATTCCAGATAATATGAATTTAATGTTTGTACCTGAGTTTTTTCAATATTTTCAAATATGATAGAAACTTACCAAATTGAATAATTGTCGCATTTAAAATTATTTATCAAAGTTTAACTTTAAACATATTTCAAAGAGTGATTAGTGGCGTTAATCTTGTTTCAATTTGAAAACACTCTTATTGGGGTTTCAGAACTTTCGTTGTCAAGGAAAAAGATCATCGAAGAACCCCAATCGCCGAATTGTCAAGGAAAAAGATCATCGAAGAACCCCAATCGCCGAAATCGTGATATATCATTAAAGTTAAAACCTTTTTTATTATCTTAATTAATCTGGATTACCTTTCTGGGATTTCATTGATCAAGAAATCGGAAATCAGGAAATCGGGTATCGGGAAATCCGATGTCATGAAAACTGATGCTTGCAAAACCACGAACTCCGATATCTCGATATGATTATTTATTCTTAATCGTGCTTAACGGTAATTAGGTTATTCCCAAACCTCGCTTAAGGGTTAACTGAAATTGGGGATCGGGAAGTCGGAGAATAAGATGACAATTTTCCTTGTTCTCACAAAATTGCAAATCCCGATTTCGCGATGAGATTAACTTAAATTTTTAAACACCTTTTTAAGTCTGATTTAAGTGAATAATGATTTTTAATAGAGGATTAATGTGTCGGGAAATCGGGGATCGATATTTCGCTATTTAATTTGTGTTGAACATTTGTTCATTCAAAACTCTGAATCCCGATATCCCGATGTAAAACGATATACCTTAAGTTTTAAATCAATGTCTATTTTAAAAGATTATTTCGAATAGCATTGGAAAACTTAGATTTGTTTGGATTCTAATTATTCTTTGTTCAAAAACGAACCATAGAGGCATCGTGACTTCGTTGGATATGAGATTTTTTTCTTTAGAAAATTTGTATAATGTAAAGACTCAAAGATACAACATTTTTCATCCTTAAGATTAAAAATTCAAGGTCTGTTTCAACACCCACCTGGTAGAGTATCTTCTTATAGAACATCCAACAGTTTTGTCCCCTTCTGTGTGCCCTATGCACCTGCTCAATGCCCTCCTGGAAGAGTTCTCAGAATCCTTAGTGACCCTTGTTCTCTTGTCTGAACTCACAATAGAGTTCTCCTTAATGCATCAGTATGCATATGCTCAATGCCCACTTGGCAGAGCTCTAAGAATCCTTAGTGATTCTGACTTCAATCTGAACTCACAGCAAAGTTATTATCCTATGCACTCCTTGCACTGGCTCGATGCCCTCCTGGCAGAGCTTCACAGAACTCCTTAGTGATTCTGTCTGCAACTGTGTTTTCTCATACATAGCCTTGCCTCCAAGGTATTCAACAACCTTGAGGTCTTCCTCCCGAGTTGTTGATTTCAGCTTCTGTGCCCACCTGGCACACCTCTATATGAACCCACAATATTCAGAAATGCACCCTCTGTGCACGGCTATCAGAACCCGCAGCATTCTGCCACACCCTCATGGTGTGAAGCCTCAAAGACCTCTCAAGCCTGAAACTAAACACACTCCTGCAAATGAAAAACTACAACATACATTCACAGCATAATTTGAACACACATAGACATTCATTCAACACAGGAAATATGCAGGAAAAACTATCAACATCACGTCAGCAGCATCAACATCAACATCGCAGACTTAACCCTTATTATAGAGAAGCGCAATAATAACCAAGATATAACACTTCCAACTTCTTAGCACATAAAATTAGCTCAAATCTAGAATTAATTCACATCATTAAGCACTAAGATACAACATCAGATGCATTCATTATACATAACAACACTAAGGAAATAATCACATAATCAACATCAACAACATCACACAAATCAGATCAACACAGGATATACGTGGTTCACCCCAGTGTGGGGCTACATCCACCAACTTCTACTTCTTCTTATTTATTAGTCTTCGATCTCGTTACATTCATCTGCTCCTATGCACAAAACCACAGATCCCAACTCCACAGTGGACAAGTGATATGCACACAACACACTAGATCCACCTTCCTCAAAATCAGTTCAAGGCACAGAGCCAATTCCTTGATAGCACAAAGCACTTACACTTATTTCACTAAAACAAAATCAATCTATCATGCACATAACCACTAGTAGTCATGCACTAAGCCGATCATATATACCTCTTACATCACTTAGCTACTTATTTATATAATTACAAAAAGGCCTAAGCATGGCTAAACCCATGGGACGACATCCCATACACGTTACATAAACCCTAATAACCCTTTGTTGGGTACACAAGCCCGCAAAACAAGCGAAATCCCGTGATCTCTGCTCTGCCTGGGCGCTCCATCTTCGACCAGCCTGTCGAAGTCCCAAAAATGGTCAAACATGACCAATGTTTCCTCAAAATTTGGTTGAGGGCCAACAATTGATGGTGTGTTCACATATGCCCGTCAACATGCTACTACCCAACTTGTATTGATTATACTACCCTCTTAGACATCAGTACTTGTAGAGGATCAATTTGTTCACTCCATTGACTCCAAAGACCCTTTATTTGATTATGATACATAGCTCCACTATGTATCCATTCGTGGATATGGTCTACATTTGCATGGATCCACTGTGTTTTTTTCACATGGAAATGATTTCTAATTTTATATATCACATGGATCCACTGTGTACATTTTTCATGGTCATGGACATCGATTATTATTTCAATACTCATGGATTTGCGATGTACTTTATTTGGAGGCCATGCTTATATCACTCCTTAGAATGGGAATACCCAACTTGGGAAGATATTATCTTACTTTTTCTTTTTGTAGGTAATGTTTTGAAATTGGTCTTCAACTACTCCTGCCAAGGACCCTCCACAATATCATGACTATTTTGTAATGTATTTCAACCATCGGTTTCTCCTATAACCTCAAACATTAGGGGGCATATATTATAGTGTCATTTGACACCACATATGCTTATGATGACTCATTGGCCTCATTTACATCGCTTTCTTTTCTTGCAGGACCAAAATCCCCCTTTTACTCCCTAAAAATACTTTAAAAAACCCCATCTTAATCGATGTATGTGACTCTCCTTAAAGAAACCCATGTAAATACGTTGGTTTCTAGTTAGTAACCCACATACATGCTATTTTGGCTAAAAAAATAATAAATCCCAACATTTTGGGCGATGTTGGATTCCTCGGGTTTCTAACCTCCTATAGCATGTAAATAATTGCTCCAACTGTAAAAAAAGGAGTATAAATTGGAGCATTGGGGTGGAGGAAAACATAGATGATTTTACAGGATAAATTTCACAAATGGGCTAATTTTCAAGGGTTTTTGCACCAAAAAGATTCACCAATTTCCATTTTTTCTAAAAAGGATTCACCCAAATTTCATAGATTAAAATAATTTTACCTTAAAAATCATCAAAATTGTATAGAAACTATATAAAATCCTTAGAAATTTGAATATTTTTACAAAATTGTCACCAAACATTTGAAATTTTGCATATTAAGGACTAGTAAGATTAGTCTAGGTTTCTACATTTCAATATAAATTTCCATTCTTAAAATGATCCCTGGAGGAAAAATAGAACGAAGAAATTCATCCTCATGATGGAATTTTCATTATAGTTCTGGAAGTCCCCTTTTCCCCTTTCATATGAATTTTTCCTTACCATATTGAAATTTTTTTTTTCATCAGTTGTGTTCTCCCTATATTGTCAGGAAGAAATCATTTGCCTTCCTTGGAACTATTTGAGTACAAAGTATTGTAGGTATTATTTATCATATATGGCCTTGGGTGGAGGAACTTGGAGCCTAGTTAAAGGATCGTTTTGGAATGGCTATAGGTTGTTACCAAATTTTATGTTGTTCATAATAAAATATCTCTCGTTCTCATCCAATTTCATGTGTTGATTCATATTTCTAATGTATGTTACATATTATAATTTGAATCCATTATGAAAATGGTAACAATCATGTTTTAGTTAGTTATCAGATAACTACCTCGTTGCAATTGCTCGTCTCTTTGTTTGTAGGAGATTTCGAAGGATCATTGTAGAAGAGTGTTGTAGTGGAAGTCTTCTTGCGGGATCGACAACGAATGTCACAATCTAGATCTATTCTCTTCTCGTTCCCTTGCAATTTAGTTATTCCAAAGTAGCTATTTTTAAATGACTGTTTGATTTGAGTCCTAGAGTTGTCTTTTAGGGTATGTATTTGTTGTGGCCATGACCCATAGCCATAAGAATTTGTTTTCTGTAACACTAAGAAGTCAAAATGTCTAGTGGATTTATTCTAGGATATATTTGAATCTGATTCGAACCAAGCAACTTGTCAAAATCATGGGAATTAGCACACTGAAAAACCCATAACCTAAATGACTCTGCTCCTATCTAGTGAACTATCCTAAATTATCCCTGCTATTACACCTCTAAAATTTCATGAACCAAAATTAATCGAGACATTCACCAAATTGTACAATCCTTCTAGCCGCTTCGTTATGTCTACAGATGATACTAGGGTTTTGTTAACTATCACACCAGAATATATTTATTCTATGATTTTATTACCAACTCCTTTGAGAATAATTGATAAAAAATAATTAGTTGCAAAGGTGAATATTTGGACACCTAGGGAGAAAAGGCAAGTCATTCATCATTTTTTACTAGATGAAAACTCTATTCCTAATTTCTTTCCCATATCCTCGATGTTATTTGTCCCAATTTTAGTCTTGTCAATAATTCTGGGAAATGATGATGACTTGCATGTTGATGAGCTTATGCTCTATTTGATGAATGGTATAGTTACCCTAGTTGGTTGTTCTTTGATTAAGTATAATTTTGTGAATTTTATAGCAAAATTTATCCAAAAAAAATTATGATTGTTTCATGATTTTAAGACTTTCCATTATCAAGCATACTTGATGTATTTTTGTATTTTTTCAATTTGATCCCTTTGTCCATATTTCCCCATGAAAACAAGATGAACAATGCAAAACCTTTTCAGTTACTGAATGCACCTCTATTTTGTCTGTAACTGCATCAAATGGAGGTTACATGCAATTTTATAATCACTTATTATTACATGTACACACTTTCATACATGGAAAAAAACCTTCCTGGATGCTCGAGGAATATAGGACATTTACTTAGATAAGTCCTAAAATGAGTACTAGTGATTGGTATTTTTATCAAGATTGTACCATCATTCATGTGTATGGATGTAAATGGGAACCTTACCTTTTACTTATGTATATATCACCCTATCATTTTTCCCTAGAGTATCTTTATCAAAGACTCGCAACTAACCAACTACATTTTATTTCTAAAATTCATAGGTCTTCCTTTGTCTTTCTCAAAAAGTTTTCTCTTTGATTGTAAATAATAGGTCTACTATGGATGTTATTTATAAATTAATTTATCTGCTTAATTTGAGGAAAGGAGATGTTTGGAAATATGACCCTAATCATGTGGTTTCAAAACAACATATGGTTTTGAATTTTGCACCATATGCACAACAATCGAAACCTAAGATTGAGAAAATAACTAGCAAGGATACTTGGGAAGAAGTGCAATCTTTGTTGATATTGTAGATAAGTGACAACTATTCCAAAGAAAATCATATGTTGGAGAAATATCAAGCTATAGTAACTACTCCATCTATCATAGATAATCATAGTTGTTAGATTAATTGAACCCAAGAACCTAGTACTTCCAAAGAAGGGAATGACAATGCAAATAATCCAACATTCTAGCAAAATGAAAATAGTAAAAGAGTATCATAAAGCTCAGATGGACCGGAGCATAAAAGAAGGAAAGTTTAGAAATAAATTGAAAAAATTGATGATATTGTTCAAACTATTTCTAAGGAGGATACACAAGAATATTTTTCTAAGAAAGTTTATTCTTATTAGAGGAGTTATAGTCGAAGAAATCAAGTGATATTTTTTTAGTTATAACATCTACCCCTTTACCAGTGGCACCTCATATAGTTATTGAAAAACACGTTGATACTTCTACAGAGTCTCAATCATTAACAATGGTAAATTTTCTTGTATCAAATGATCGACACTCCCAATTGATAAAATTGGGTCATGGTATTAAGTTAGATTTAGAAGACCTTGGAGCTCCCAGATTTCTTGCATCAAATGACATGGAGAAGAATCACTTCAATTTATTAGTATTGTAGCATGATACTACAAAAGGGTCAGGATAATATCAATATAAAATTATGTCCTCTGAAGTATATTTGAATCAAGTTAATGTTGTGGATATGGTAGAATAGAACAAACAAACTCGAGATATGGTAGCCCAGAGACTAATACAATCTATTTTCAATGTAAGGAAGTTGCAATATCTAGCCATTAAGTTGAACATACAATTAAAAATGAAAAAATAATTGATAGAGTTAATACCACTAGAGTCAAATAAATGGAGAACAAGATTTTAACACTTTCTAATCGAAACAAAACAATGAAAATATCAAAGAGATTGTCAACGCCAAAGATGCATAAATCAAAATTTTGAAGTCAAAGACTAAGATTATACATAATGAATTAGTTGAGTCTAAGGAGTTGATTAATGCCTACTAGTAGAGAGACTCATTAGTGGCATACAATGGAAGGATTAAAGAAGTTAATTTACATCTCACCAAAAATATTGCAGACCTTGAGAAATAAAAACACAAAGTGTCAACAGATCTATATATCAAGATAGAAAGGCTTCTAAAAGAATTAGCAGATAAATCTTATTAATGTAAGTCACTAACAAAGA
The DNA here is from genome assembly GCA_010110895.2 of Picea sitchensis. Lineage (NCBI taxonomy): Eukaryota > Viridiplantae > Streptophyta > Pinopsida > Pinales > Pinaceae > Picea > Picea sitchensis. Next base: position 30,978 of record SNQJ01S0009741.1, on the reverse strand, counting down.
TTTTTGATGAAGATGTTCACAAGATATTCAATATTTTGAGTAATGAAGATAATGTAGATGACTTGGTAGAGAAAGCCTCAACTTATAAGTCATAGATGGGTGATTTGACTAATGAAATAAAAGGTTTGAAGAAAATACACGTAGATACAATTGAAGGGATGAGGAAAGAAAAGGAACAATAATTAAAGGAAATGAATAATTAGTTAAAATCAAAGGGTGAAGAATTTTTTGTATTGACTGTTTCACATAACCAATTAAATAAATTGCTGAACGAAACTCTTAACTGTATTCCCAAGAAAAATTACCTTATTGAAGCCTATTGGAAGCATGGTTTTCATTGATGTCAACAGTGCACATGCCACAAGCACAAAAAAATAACATTGCATCGCGTAGAGATCACACAAACTCAAGAGAAATAACGCTACATCACACAGAAATCGCGCAGGACGAAAGCATAGAGAAATAGCACTGCATCGTGCAGATATAGTGCCAACTCAGGAGAAATAGTGTTGTTTCACACAAAAATCGCAAGATGCAAGCTTAGGAGAAATAATGTTCCATTGCACAGAGATCATACAAGATCGTGATAAATAGCGTTGCATTACGCATAAATCACAAGAACCAAGCTCAAGAGAAATAACATTACATCACAAAGAGATCACATAGGGAGAAAGCTCAAGAGAAATAATTTTTCATCACATAGATATTAAACTGTTGAAAATTATTCTAGATCAACAGTGATAGATATACCACTCTTCGTTCATCATCCCTACCACATGCAACATGGAAGTAGTATTAAATCCTCATTGCGACAAGTTTGAAGACACAAGAGACACAACCTCATTGCAACAAGTTTTTGAGACACAAGAGGCAAAACCACATTGCTAAAAGTGTCAAGACACGAGAGGTGCAACCCCATTGCGACAAGTTTTGAGACACAAGAACACAACCCCATTGTGACAAGTTTTCGAGACACGAGAGGCACATCCCCATTATGACAAGTTCAGAGACACAAGAGGCAAAACCTCATTGTGAAAAGTTTTCGAGATAGAAGAGGTGCAACCTCATTGCGATAAGTGTCGAGACACGAGAGGTTCAACCCCATTGCGACAAGTTTCGAGAAACGAGAAGCGCAACCCCATTGTGAATTTTTTTCTAGACACGAGAGGTGCAGATCCATTGTAACAAGTTTCGAGACACAAGAGGAGCAGCCCCATTGTGATAAGTTATGAAGATATGAGAGGTGAAACCTTACTACGACAAGCTCCCAGACACAAAAGGCACATCCCCATTGTGACAATTTTTTATATACGAAAGGAATAGGCCCATTGCAACTTAAGCCATGATTCTTTCCCTATGTTAAATTCTCTGGAAATGGGTTGAAGGAAGTGGCTAGGTTCCCAATAAATTCATACATGGAAATCAATGATCAATATTGAATCCTATTCACAATCCTGCGATAGTCGATTTTCGATGAATCTAGAGCTATGTGTAATAATGTGATAGTATTAGTCATCTGTTGGGGTTTCTCCTAATATTTCATTCCATAAGGAAGATTGACATAAGAAAGAACTAAAATTAATTAATTTAAAGGGGATTTGAATTCAATTTAAGTTAACTTCAATAAAAATATATTGTTAATGAAGAGGCACATTGATTCATTGAAGATACACAATGGCTCAGTGAAGAAAATCATTTTGTAAGATATATAAACCTATCATAATGAAAAATGAAAGTGTGACTCAGGAAATATCTTAGTATACCTGAAGCAGAGTCACCATAATATATGAGAATAAAAATAATTGTCCAGTGAGGGTAGAAGGGGGGATCTAGTAAGGACTGAAGTCCTCTTCAGGTAGAAGCCTAAAATAATAGGGGGTTGGAGCCTCCTTTCAAGTTGGTTCTTGAACAATTCATGGGGTTGGAGCCTCCTTTCAATTTGGTGCTTGAATAATTCATGGGGTTGGATCCTCCTTTCAAATTGGTGCTTGAATAAAACAGGGAGTTGCAACTTCCTTGAGTAGGTGCTCAGAAAAAGGAAGGGGATTTGTGTCTCCTAGAGTTGGTTCTCTAAAAGGTATTGGTTTCCTTCACAATCACAACTTTTTTTAATGCAGACATTGTAATTTTTATTTATGATAAATCATTAATTATTTGTGAATTCATTGTTAATTTATTGATGTGGTTGAAAAAGTTTTAAAAATAACTACTAATTATATAAAAAGTAATATTGATTCACCCTCGCTCTTAATATTTCCAAAAATCGGTATCAAAGAAAGGTTACTTCACCACAGTCTAACTACTAGAAGGTAGATCCTGAAGAATCAAATGGATTAATAACAAGGAATGTCATCCAAAATAGCACCACTGTTCAAATGAGATGACTATGATTTTTGGAGAATAAGGATGAAGAGTCATATGATGGAACTTGGAATTAATATTTGGTAATCTGTAGTAGATGGACACAATGCACCATCTTCCGCACTAACTAATTTTGTTGCAAAGAAGTTATGCAATGACAATTCAAGAGATGTTAATGCCATTTTCAGTGGATTATCCAGAAATGTATTTGTAAAAGTAATGCACTGCAAATCAACCAAAGAATTATGGGACAAGATTAAAATTATTTATGAAGGAGATGGAAAAGTAAAAAAATCCAAAATTCAAACACTCAGAGCACAGTTTGAAAATATAAATATGAAGGAAGAAGAAAATATTGCATAATATCTTCAGAGAGTAGACGAGATAGTCAACTCAGTTAGAGCATTGGGTGAAATAGTAGAAGAAAAATATATTGTTCATAAAGTGTTGAGATCATTTCCTATGTGATATGATGCCAAGATATCTACCTTAGAGGATAGAGACAACCTTGACAAACTCACTATGGATGAGCTCCATGGAATCCTCATAGCCTATGAGATGAGGACAGGGTAAGAAAGACCATCCAAAGGAGAAACGATCTTCAAAGAAAGAAAATATAATAAGAATCAGGAGAAAGTGTCCAATGAATATCAATCAGAGATATATGATGAAGTAGAAAAATTCATGGAAAAACTTAATAAAGGAACTGTTAAATTCAAAGGAAAACTACCTCTTAAATGTTTTAACTGTGGCAAGGTTAGAAATTGTGCCAACAAATGTCCCTATGCAAAACAAGAAGAAAGTGACAGTGTATAAACTTACAAAGAGTACAAGAAGAGAAAAACCAAAAATAAGAAGAAATTCCACAAAAATAATAAGACCTTCTACACCAAATAAGAAAACAACTCATCTGAAGAAAGTGAAGAAGAAGAAGAAGAATCAGAGCATCTATTTATGGGTATCGAGAAACATGATAATAATACTAAAAATAATTTTGGTATGGATGAAGACTCTAAAGAGGAAGGTGAAGTAGATATTTAAGCATAATTTCTCAGTGCTCTTGAAGAGCTCATACAATATAAAAAGAAGACTAAGTCATTAAAAGGAAAGTTACTAGAGTTTGAGGAAGGACAAAAATCAAGAGAAAGAGAAATCTCAAAAATATTCAAGGAAAATGAACAAATCATCATTGACATGAAGAATCAACTCTAAGAAGCCAAAAGAATAGAAGAGGCCTTAACTGAACAACTTAATGAAAAACAACAAGACTGTGAGAAGCAAGAAGTTGAAATTGTCCTTTTGAAAAAAGAACTCGAGAAAGGAAAGAATCACTCAAGATTTGAAAATAGTTCAAAAATATTGGATGACATTTTGAATAGTCAAATATCACCAAAGGATAAGATAGGACTTGGGTATGATAAAAAAATCAACCTCTGCAACACAGAAGACAAACAAAGGGAAAATCAGTTATGCAGATGCTCTTAAGAGCACCTTAACAATTTAAAATAATAACATGAAGAAAGCGCCATTAAAGATTGTTCATAATAGGTTGAAGTCTACACTTTCCACAAAATAGAAAGAAGACAAATGGAATATAATGGCTAGAAGACTCCTCCTAAGAGATATCAACACATATTTCTTGGATATTGCTACTCTTGCAATAACTTTGGACATAAATCAATACATTGCAAGGCTTATAGAATAGCATGCATCCATAGAAATAATAAAAAATATAAAAGCAACAAAAATAATTGGAAGAAGAGAAGTTACAATTCATTCTCTCCATTACAAATGTTCAATGTTGAATTCAAGAAGTGAAACAATTATGGCCATGAAACCAATGAATGTAGGCTAACCAAAAAACCAATTTCTTTTATCACTCAAGATAAGAAAATATGGAAAGGAAAACATATGGAATATACATAATGAAAAGTAGCCCCGCATGCCAAGAAAAAAAAGTGCTAATGGTACATGGATAGTGGATGCTCCAAACATATGATAGGAGATAAAAATAAATTTCTCAATATAACAGAAAATGAAAAAGGAAGTGTCACATTTGGAGATAAGGTATCTATTAAAATACTTGGAAAAGGTACAATCACCTTGGGAAACAAGAAAAACAAAGCATAAAATGTGTTACTAGTTGAAAATCTGAAGCCTAATCTTCTAAGTGTAAGCCAAACTTGTGATCAAGGGAATATACTCACCTTTGACTCCCAGAAATGTGAAATAAGAGAAGAAGGATCGGGAAAGATATTTTCTATTGCACCAAGAACCTCAAGCAATGTGCATATATTAGATATTAAGGATGAATAAGAATGTCATATGAGTCAAGCAGATGAAAGCTAGCTATGGAACGGAAGGATGGGACACTTGAGCTTTAATAAACTGATCAAAGTTAGTAAAAAGACAACTTTAAAAGACATGCCAAAAGTAATCAAGCCCTCAGATCATGTTTGCAAACACTCTCAGTTAGGAAATCAGACAATAGTCAAATTCAAGACAAAAGAATATTCTACATCAAAACCCTTGGATATTGTTCACACTGATCTATGTTGTCCCTCTAGGACTAGAAGCATACAAGGGGAACACTACTTCATGCCGATGATTGATGACTACACGAGGATGACTTGGGTATATTTTCTCAAAGAAAAATTTGATGCATTTGAAAATTTCAAAGCATTCAAGACTTATGTAGAGAATGAAATAGATCTCAAAATCAATTTTTTAAGATCAGATAATGGAGGGGAATTTATCTCTAAAGACTTCAATAACATTTTTGAAGATTTTGGAATCAAGAGACAATTCTCAACTCCAAGAACTCCTCAATGGAATGGAGTTGTGGAGAGGAAAAACATAAATTTTCAAGATCCTGCAAGAACTATGTTGAATGAAGCTAAGCTTCTAGAGAAATTTTGGAGAGATGTAATATATACAACAATCCACATACTTAACCAAGCACAACTGAGATCTAGCCATGAGAAAACCCCTTATGAATTGTGGTTTGGAAGACCAATATCTATGAAACATTTCAGAGTCTTTGGAAGTAAGTGTTACATCAAGAGGGATGAAGATAATCTAGGGAAATTTGACTCTATATTAGATGAAGGTATATTTTTGGGATATTCACCAAACAAAAATCCCTACAAATGCTATAATCTAATATTTCACAAAATAGTCGAAAGTGAAAATGTAAAAATAGATGTTCTAAAATAAATAAAAATCAAATCTCAATATGAAACAAAAATCGATGAATGGAGAAGAACCAGTGATGATGAAGAAGATGAAGAAGACACTAAAGAACTATAATAAAATGAACCAGACAATGATGAACAAAATATTCAAGAATAAACATCCATGCCAAAACCACCATAAAAAAGGGTTCAAAAGAATAATCTAGAAAGTCAAATTGTAGGAAACAAGAGTTTTGGAGTAGAAACAAGGAGGAAACTCGTATATGAAGAACACACAATGATTTATCTAATAGAGCCTAAAAAAATTTCAGAAGCCAGTAAAAGTGAGGATTGGATAAAAACAATGAATGAGGAACTTGTTCAAATAGAGAAAAGTTAAACTTGGGAACTTGTTCCAAGACCTAAAGATAAGAATGTGGTAGGAGCCAAATGGATATTCAAAAACAAAATCAATGAAAATGAACAGATCATAAAAAGTAAATCCAAACTAGTATGAAAGGGATACGCCCAAGTGGAAGGAATTGAATTTGGAGAAAACTTTGCCCCAGTAGCATTATTAGAATCCACTAGAATGTTTATGGTATTTGCATGTTTAAAAAAATTCAAAATCTATCAGATGGATGTCAATTAAGTATTCCTAAATGGAACCTTATAAGAAGAAGTCTACATCGAACAACCTGAAGGATTTAGATTGACAGAAAAACTAAACTATGTATGCAAATTAAAGAAGGATTTGTATGGTCTTAAACAAGCCCCTAGAGCATTGTTCTCAAGACTTGATAAGTATCTACACAAACAATGATATAAGAGAGGAACTACTTATAGTAATCTATATATCAAAATTAAAGAAAAAAACATGATTGTTGTAGTGGTATATGTGGATGACATAATCTTTGGAAGTAATATGACTATATTAAGTAAATAATTTTCCACATAAATGCAGAAAGAGTTGAGATGTCTATGATAGTTGAACTAACTTTCTTCTTAGGTTTACAAGTTAATCAAACAGAAAAAATCATATTCATATGCCAAAATAAATATGTCAAAGAAATTCTCAAGAAGTTACAAATGGAAGACTGCAAATCAATGAGAAATCCTATGGTCACAGGATGCAAACTGAGCTTAGATGATGATTCACTAAAAGTAGACTAGACTATGTATAGATATATGATTGGAAGTCGTCTCTATGCAACAACAACAAGAACTGACATAATGAAGGTTGTAGGACTAGTGGGCAGGTTTCAATACACACCTAAAGAAACTCACTTAAAAGTAGTAAACAATATATTCATATATCTACAAGCTACATTAGAATTTGGATTATGGTATCCAAAAACAAAAGAGTTTACTTTGAATGCATATACTGATGCAGATTGGGTAGGTAGTATAGATGATAGGAAAAGCACTAGTGAAGGAGCATTCTTCCAAGGAAATTGTCTGGTAGCATGGATAAATAAGAAAAAAGTATCTATATCACCATCCATGGCAGAAGAAGAATACATTGTTGTTGCATCTTACTGCACACAAGTAACCACAATGAAACAAACCCTAGAATATTTACAAGTGAAATATGATCATCGAATCACTATCAACTATGATAACACCAATGCTATAAGCATAGCTAAGAATCTTGTAAGGAACTCTAAAACCAAACATATCCTAATCTAATACCATTTCCTCAGAGATCAAGTTACTCAAAATGTGGTGAAAGTGGAGTATGTAGACACAAAAGAACAAATTGCATACATTTTTACAAAACCCTTACCCAGAAGCACATTTGAAAATCTTAGACAAAATTAGGAGTAATCTACATCCCTAATTTAACTATAAAATCTTCATAAAAAAGGAAGCACAAAGATACGGGAGAATCACCTCAGGGGTAGCATAATCTCAAGGGGAGAAAATAAAGATCCCTTCTGTCATTGTTGTAAAAGGGGGAGGACAAGCAACAAAATTCAATCTATAAAACTCAAAAAGAGGGATAATATAGTGAAAGGAAATTTTACTGTGTTGTCATCAATGCCAAAGGGGGATATTGTTGGAATTTTGGTTGTCATTTATGTTAACAGTTCACATGACACAAGCCCAAAAAAATAGCACTGCATCAAGCAAACTCAGGAGAAATAGCGTTGCATCACACATAAATCGCATAGGACGCAAGCTCATAGAAATAGAACTGCATCACGTAGAGATCATGCAAGCTCAAAAGAAATAACGTTGCATGGCGTAGAAATTGCAAGATGCAAGCTCAAGAGAAATAGTTTTCCATCACGTAGAGATCGTGCAAGCTTATGATAAATAGTGCTACATTACATAGAAATTGCAAGACACAAGCTCAGGAGAAATAACATTCCATCACGTAGAGATCGTGTAGGGCACAAGCTCAGGAGAAATAGTGTTGCATCGCACAGAGATCAGACTGTTGAAAAATATTATAGATCAACGATGATAGATGTACCATGCTTCATCCATATTCTCTACCACACGCGACATGGAAGTGGTATCAAATCCCCATTGTGACAAGTTCTGAGACACAAGAGGCACATCCTCATTGCGACAAGTTTTTGAGACACGAGAGGTGCAACCCCATTACGAAAAGTGTTCAGACTTGAGATGTGAAGCCCCATTGCGACAAGTTTTGAGACATGAGAAGCACAACCCCATTGCAATAATTTGTCGAGACACGAGAGGCAAGACCCCATTACGACAAGTTATGATACATAAGAGGCACAACCTCATTGCGACAAGTTTTTGAGACATGAGAGGCACAACCCCATTGTGAAAATTTTCGAGACATGAGAGGCACAACCCCATTGTGACAAGTTTTGAGACACGATAATCACAACCCCATTGTGATAATTTTTTGAGACACGAGAGGCACAACCCCATTGTGACAATTTTCTAGAAACAAGAGGCGCAACCCCATTGCAACAAGTTTTGAAGATACAATAGGTGTAGCCCTACTGCGACAAGCTCGAAGACACAAAAGGTGTAGCCCCATTGCGACAAATTTCAAGATACGAAAGGCACAACCCCACTAGGACTTAAGCCACAATTCTTTCCCTAAGTCAAATGCTTTGGAAATAGGTTAAAGGAAGAAGCTAGGTTCCTAAGACAGTTATACATAGAAATCAACGATCAAGATTGAATCCTCATCACAATCCTGCAATAGTCGAGTTTCGACGAATCTAAAGATCTGTTTAATAACGTGAAAAATTTAGTCACTTGTTGGGGTTTCTCAGAATCGATCATTCCATAAGGAATATTGACATAAGAAATAACTAAACTTGATTAATTTAATGGGGATTTGAAGTCAATTTAAGTTAACTTAAATAACAGTCTATTGTTAATGAAGAGGCATATTGATTCATTGAAGAGACATAATGGTCCATTGAAGAACACCGTTTGGTAAGATATATAAACTTATCAAAATGAAGAATGAAAGTGTGACTCATGAAATATCTGAGTATACCTCAAGCAGAGTCACCAGAATATATGAGAATAAAAATAACTGCACAGTGAGGGTGGAAGGGAGGAGCTAGGAAGGAGTGGAGTCTTATTCAGGTAGAATATTGAAACAATAAGGGGTTCGAGTCTTATTTCAATTTGGTGCTTGAATAATTCAGGGGTTTTGAGCCTCCTTTCAAGTTGGTGCTTGAAGAATTCAGGGGGTTGGAGCCTCCTTTCAAGTTGGTTCTTGAAGAAGACAACGAATTGTAGCTTCCTTGAGTAGGTGCTCAGGAAAAGGAAGTGGATTTGTGTCTCCTAGAGTTGGTTCTCTAAAAAGGAATGGTGTCCCTCACAATCATATCTTCTTGTTATATAGACATTGCAATTCTTATTTATGACAAATAATTAATTATTTGTGAATTCATTGTTAATTTATTGTTGTGGTTGAAAAAGTTTTAAAAAGAACTACTAATTGGATAAAAGGTAATATTGATTCATGCCCTTGTCTCAGTATTTCCAACAAACCCAAACATCAAATCTAGGATGTGATTATAGAATAAATGAAGGATTTTAGACACCATCTTGAACTTTTTCGTCATTGTGAGGTAATCATCATAGTTAAAGAACATATTTAGGTAAATAATTTGTTACCTAAAATGACAACAAAATCATATTAAAGTGATTACTTTAACTTTTACTTTGGATACTACGACATCATTTTAATTAAGTATTTTCTAAGATAGATTCATCACTCATTCTTGTTGGATTTATTTTATTTGTTTAATATTTCTATTCTTATATTTATATAGATTTTTACTTATGTTTATCTATAAACGTAATTGCATAATGGCGAAGTCTATGAGTTAATTACATGCTCTTATCTTATTATGGCTTCAAATATTTTACCTAATTACAATATTTTTGTTGATATGCGTTGTTATCATTAGTATTGTGAGATATAAATTTTCCATATGGGATGATTATTTGACATTATAATACATTGAGTATTTATTACTGTGTATTTTCTTATTGTTTGATAGTTGGTTTGGATAACTAGTTGTCATTGATGCTAACCCTTGGAGAGTGATATTGGATATTGATGTCAACCCTTAGAGATTGATGTCAAACCTTGGAGAAGTCCGGTAGCAAATTATCGTAGCCCCGATGGTGTGGTTTGGTATCCAAAGTTGAATGAGGAATATGGACATGAAGGATAGTATAAATACATGAAATAACCTCATAGGTGGATAGTCCTTGTCGTGTATTTTCTGGTGATATGTGGAACGCCACGTGGTTCCTCACGATTATGGAGATATGAAATTGTAAAGTTGGAATCCCCTAAGAGTGGTCAAGAAGCCCTAGTTGGTTACAAATCTTAGTCAAAGGGTAAAGTGGTTGTAACAAGAAACCCCTAGAATGAGGAAAGAGTTTACTTAGAAAAAGTATTAATACACCTCAAATAGTCTCTCATTTAGATACACACACTTATATTGAATATCTATCTTATGAACATTATGGTCTATCTTTTGGAAAAATCTATTAGTGAATCTGAGGTTGAATATGATGTATCAAGTTTGAGGCGGCGAAGGTCTGAAGCAGTGGAAGTTTCGGAGTTGTAGAAAACTAGAAACCCTAGTTTTCTAACTGGAAACAAAGATGTGCCTCTAACAATGAACCATAACAACCATAACTGGAAACAAAGATGTCCCTCTAACAATGAACCATAACAGCCATAACTGAAAACCCTAGTTTTCAAGGTTTGAGACATACTCTTGGTACTTGGTATATGGTTGTTATGGTTCATTGTTAGAGGTACATATTTGTGATATTGTCATATACTTGAGGCTTCTCTTATGGTACATGGCATGATTAAAAGTGATATAGTATATGGTTGAGACATATTTCATGGTATATGGTATATGATATGGTATAGGTGTTGATGTACATGGTTGATATGCATGTTTAATGCATGGTTGGCACATGTTTGGAACTTAGTATGGTACATGGTATAGTATTGGGACAGGATTGATACATGATATGGTACGGGTTGATGGTATAGGTTGATGATACGAGTTGTGGTATACATTTGATGCTTGGTATGGTACATGTGTTGGTGCATGGTTAATGCACGTCTTGTGATGGTATGTTGGTGATATTTGTACATGCTTGGTAGAGGCATGTTTTGGTGATATTGGACATCTAGTTGAAAGGTGTCCTTGGTGTTTGATCCATGTGAGAGGATCTGGTTGAGTATCAATGACAATGATAGGTTGGACAAGTTGATGTGACAGGTTGGATATAGTGACAGGTTGGTTACAAGTTGATTGATATATCAGTGGCAATGATTGTGATAGTTATAGTTTGGTCTACTTATAATTTAGGGCAGTTGGACGAGGCAAGGAAAGGGGATTGTATCCTCTTTCCAGTTGGAGCTAAGAATCAGAGATTTGTATCTTCCTTTAGTTTGGAGCATCAGGGGGTTGTAGCCTCCTTTTGGTTGGAGATAGAAAATTCAAGGATGTAACATCCTTCTCTTGCACACACTGAGAGAACTTATTCTTTGAGGACACTTGCTTGCAAGTGATCCAGATTATTATACTATTGGGTATTTGATTATGATTATGAGGCGTTATGGATTGATGACATGTTATTTTGTTGTATTGACATATACAAGTGTTATTGACTGGGTTTTCCTGAGTGTGCAAGATTTTCGACCTCAAGGATGCAGAGGCATTGATGAAACCCCTTGGACTCTAGATCGAGTCAGGGAGTGGACTATTAGGGTTTGATTATTGTATATATGACATTTGTGCATCTGATTATATGATATGATTATGGATATTATTTCTGACATGATTCATTGATGATGCAGGCTGACAATAGCTTGCCAACTAGACTCACATGTGGAGTAGAGGGGTCATGCACGATAACTAGAGACATTGAGGGAGAAGTGTGGACAACAGACCTGCGACAACCTACTAGCACTCTCGTTGTGGCTTGAACTGTAGGTTAACGACTACCTAATTCGAGAATACCCATGATGTCATGAGGGTAGACTGCAACAGTCGCTCATGATGATTCTAAGGGGCACACAATAAGGTAGGGGCCTTATTCCTTAGAGGCCCTTAGTCTCCCTCAATATCACCTAATGGAGTATTGACTCCAGGGGTTTTTGATGTCTACCAAGTTAGTCAAGTGGCGAGTGGCAGACTTGGAGCACGTGTTGTGTCCTAAAGGGAATGTCATGAAAGAAAAATGAGATGAGGTGAGTGGTACCCTTGGAGCACATAGTGCGTCCTGAAGGGCACGTCACCCAAGGGAAACATAAGGAGGCGAGTGGCACACTTGGAGCACCTAGAGAGTCCTGAAGGGCACGCTGCATTGTTAATTAATTAATGAATAAACCTAGATGGCCTTAGAACGAATGAGGTGATGAGAAAGATTTAAAACAATTTCCCTAATAAAATGTCGCCCAACATAGGCAAATAAAATCTAGGTCTAAGTGATACTTGTGATAAAATATATATATTTATATAAAGATAAAAATAAAAATAAATAATAATAATAATAATAATAGTTAATCATGTGACGAGAGGGGGATAATAAATTCAATTTGTTTATCAAAATCTTTTGGGGGATAAAATTTAAAAAGGGGGAAAAGGGGAAATAATTGTTTTGTTACATATGCTAATTAAAAATTTATTAATTAAAAAGAGAAAAGGGAAAAAGGTAATTTTCTACACTTATTTGAATTTTAAATGAAAAGGGAAAGAGGGAAATTTAGAAGAATTAGGAAACTAAGGAAAAAGGGGGAAACATAAAGAGAAAGGGAATCATAAGGAAAAAATAGAATGACTAACTTAGTAAGGTATCTTGCATTTAAGAACTTTCTAAATTGAACTCAACTAGTAAATTAGTAAGGGGGTAAGTCATTAAAATGTGAAAGGGAATATGGGGACACCTAGGAGCGATTGTAGGAATGATTTTAGGTGGGTGAGGGAAATAGGAGTAATTAATGAAATTAATTTATCGTGCAATGAAGGGGATGGGTGATACATGTACAGGGAGGATTTTTATGAATTAAATTATTGAACAATAACTTAAATGAGAATTTGGGAAAGTAAATGACTTAAAAACTATATATAAAGGAGGGAGGAGGAGGAGGATGGATATCCTCTGTTATGTGTAACGTTACGCTGTATAATTTTAGACTTGACTGACTTAGCTTGTGGGAGTTGTGATTCCCATCTCAGTGAGGAGTGGTAGCTTGACCTTGCAAGGCAAGCTGGGAGCTAGCGGATCATCGGTTCAGTGTGCGTGGCCCCTTTGTGGATAGGGGTCCTAAGGGGGAAGAAGAGTACCCTTAGCATTGGATGAGAGGTACCGGTGAAGTGTCAACGGTCAACAAGCGAGAGCTACACGGCGCACGTGGGACAATGACTCAGAGTGGACGACTTGGGATACAGTACGCTTACTTTGATTATGCATGATAGAGTATTATAGACCTTACACTTTCATTTCTATATTTTTTAAATTGCGTAAAGAAGGTGTTTGACTTAGCAGTTTAATCGAGAACTTAAATTCCCATAGCCTTAAGCTCGCTTCTTGAATTGATTCCCTTGGCATTCTATCATTGATGTTGTGACTATCCTATTGGCTTTAAATTGATTTTTATGAAGATTTTATGCCTGGTCTTTGTCCTCATCCCTAGTTCGTCAGTCCACGCCTGAGAAATCAGCCAGACATCAAATCGGTGGTCGCCACTTCGGTGCACAATGACCTATAGATTCTAATGCCCTCCTTTTCTGTGCATGGATGATGAGTGAAGGATGCTTGCCCAACTGTCTAACCTTGTCGATAGTTCCTGATTGATGGATTGCCTTGCTCCTTTTGCGAATGAGTAGTTTTGCGATTGTTATCCTTCCTTCCGTGATCTGCTTATTATCCTCTGCGTTTGATGAAAGGATCTCTGCATTTTAATGAAATGATCTCTATGTATTTAAATGAATGTCATTTGCATTTTTAATGCCTTTCTCGACAAATTTACTGTGTGGTTTTTTTATACATCTAGTTTGCCTTTACTGTGCAAATTTGCCTTACGTTTTCACACCTATGGCCTATGATTTTACCTCTGCACTTTAATTTGACTCGAATGACAGTTTTTTAAGTAATTGGACTGTGTTATTTAGAACTTGTGGAAGTCAGCGACATCACCCAGTGATAGGCATTAGACTTACCCTTGAGAAAATGTGTGTGAACCCGTAATTACTCTGTGTTTTAACGTAATTGTTGGAGAATGTACTTTGTGTTTTAATGCAATTGCTGGTGAATGCACTCTGTGTTTTAATTTAGTTGATGGAGAATGCACTCGGTGTTTTAAATAATAGTTTATGGAGAATGGAGAATGTACTATGTGTTTCCATTAAATATTGATGGCGATTTTACCCAACAAAATTACCCTTTATTTATACCATCTTAGCCAGTGAATTTAACCATTATTACACCTAGACTTACAACGATTTAATACCTTCTAGTGTGACTTTGATTCTTGTATATATGTGTTGGCTGCATTTTTGTCTTTGACATCGTTTTATTTATTGTGATTGAATGCAATATTTTAGGTTTACTCAGCGAATTTGGAGGGGTAAAGTTTAGAAAATCCCATTATTAAGACTCGACGTTTTGAATGACACACACAACAGCGAAATGCTTAGCATATGACAACATTTATTCTCATGATCTTGACACCTGTCCCCATTTCTAATCCACGATTTTAAATATCTTAAGCAATTTTTTTAACCCATGCCATCATTGGTAGGAAGCACCATTCGACTCCATGATTTTGGCATCCTGCCCAGTATAACCCCTGTGATTTGAATTTACGTCTCTGTGTTTGTATCATGGATTTTATATCACTGTGGTTTACCCATATCACTAAGATGACAGTGGGAAATTGAGATACCGCATAACCCCTTTACCCAGCTACTTCCTTGGCGTATCCACGATGCAATGGTAGCGTCTTTGGGGTTACGATCTATTCTGGTAAGTCTGCATTATCACATGTTAGACCCAACAATATTTCCTTTTTATCACTCTGTGTTATGATGTTCTTAAATCCACTTTATCATAGCCTTACCTCTGTCGTATCTTTATGTGACTCTGCCTTGTTATTTATACCCAGGGACAACCTTTATTATAATAGCTTTAGACAACGATTTTACACTCAGTAATGACAACGATTTTCGAGAGCGAGTAATAGCTATTTTATGTTACTTCTTACAACAACGATTTTATATCCAATATGGTATGACAATGATTTTACATGATAACTCTAATTTGTTCAAGGGACAACCACTTTTGATTGTTTAAATCTAGATATTGTTTTTAGGACAACGACTTATAATTAATGAAAGCCTTTACCCCCACTTTCCGATGATGTACTTGATTGAAGAATCACAACATTTACACTTATCTTCGATATGTGGTTAGGTGAGTAATCTGTGGTTCCATTTGTGCTGAAGGGTTTAGGTCGGATATATAAGTTTCAGCTTTCCTTGCTATTCCAAGATAAGAGAATTCACAAGATAGAGATTTAATTCAGTTTTACTAAATAGAAATATTGTGTACCTACATAAATTGTTTAGACAACAATGATATAGTCAGCATTGTCGAATGTTTAATGAGCATTGTATATCATTGAATGTGAAGTGATTACTTATTTAAGCGCATTTTAGTTCACCCTTTGATAACTTTCGTGATAAAAGTAACTTTTGTGCAATTTGGTCACTTTATGGGTCACATTTATGGTAATGATAACCTTAAGATAGTTCACTCCTCAGCACTTAGGCATCTCGCTTAACCGATAATGGTTTTTGTTTGTTGGAAAAGATGTGTAATATCGTGTGTTTTTTTTTATTGAATAACATCATCTTGCATCTTGTCAACCTATTTCTTGAGGGCATAGGCATAGGCGTAGACTTCTTGTTAGTTATTTCAGCCCCTAGCGCGTTGGATTTTTCTGGAGTCCATGGTCCAGATATGTTAGGTTGCGCCAGGATTATCGTCATGCCTATCACCTAGGGATGGCATGATCCCTGACTAGGGGATCCTGGTGCACCCTATTGGGTAGAGGCGAATGATAACTTGGCTAGAGTATGTGCTTCCCGTTGCAGGTGTTGTTGTTCATCATTTGGGTCCTAACACCTTCATGCATTTGGTTGTGCACCTTAGAGGATTTAGTTACTAGAAGTTGAGGTCGTTGTGTCGGGATGGGGGATTTTGTCCTTAGTGGGTAAGCATCGTTGTATTGTGTGTCTGGAGAGGAATCGTTCAAATCTTTATTTATGCATGTTTCACCCAATTGCTCTTGTGCTAGTGGGTGGATTCGTAGTTGTTTGTTGTCTATTCTATGGGCATGGTGCTCATTGTCAGATGTGTTGTTTAGCTATAATCGTAGTGGTTGTCCTATACTGAAGAACAAAAAAAATTCACTTTGCTTCACTTTTAGTCGTAATGTAAGAGGGGTCTTTACATATGGTATTAGAGTGGGTTCAACCCTGCCACTGTGGATCACCAGGCTTTCCACTGCAGTTTGAGTTTTAACCTAGTGCTAATGAAAATATTAATGTATCCAGGTGGTGATCTCGATTAGAGGATGCTACATAGGTTGTGGTGTGGTGTCATGGAAGGAGTTGTGATGCCTCCAAAAGTGCCTGCACCCTAGAGTCTAACCCCATGGAGGAGGAAAAATCCCTTGGGATGGATTCAATTGTTGTAAGGGATGATGACCGTCTGACCAGGGTCCTTCCAAATATGGTCAGAGGCCTTGACTCACCTCTTGTACTGAGATGAGGCCAGGGTTCCCATACCCCTGAGGGTCCACAGCGTGCCCAATCAATATCGTTAGTTTTCACTGCGAACTCGAGAAGGTCAAATTTCCCGAGTTCTTTGGTGCGTTGGACAGTGCAGTCGTTGAGGCATGGTTGGAGAATAAGTTGAGGTGCTTGCATTTCACGACTATACCTCCAACATGAAGGTTCGTAGGGCAGTCTTTCAAATGGAGGGGAGAACCCTTCTATGGTGGAAGACGCACCTGCCACTTTTAAACATGTTCATCGAAGACATGTCATGGGAACTATTCGAGGAACGATTCCATGAGAGGTATCTTCTGAGGAATTCATTGAGCATCAACTCAATGAGTTCAAACACCTTACGACAAGGTGGACATACAGTGCCCAAGTACGAGGCCCATTTTTGGAGCTTCTTCGGTATGATATGCACCCTTACTGAGAAACTTAAGGTCAACAAGTTTTTGTTGGCCTTAGCGTTGGAATTCATCTTATACTTCAGGTACCAGGATTATTGGACCAAAGAAAGTATGCTGGAATGTGGGGAGCCACATTTCCAGCATGACTACCTAGTAAAGAGGACTAGAGCATCTGGATCAGTTGGACCCACTACCATGGGATATTTGGGCAAGGCCCATCGGATTCATGCAGCAGTGAATAACCACTAGAAAAATCACCAGTCGACTGTGCTTGAGACGTCAGGTACCTTGGCTGACTAGACACTTAGTATTTTGATTGATCCTGGTTCTACCGAGAGTTTCCATTTCTGGTGCAACGCTAAAAATGATTAAGGTAAAGGTAGTCAAACATGATGTGTTTACCTTTGTAGAGATGGCTTTGGGAGCCAAACAGAGGGTTAGAGGAAAGGTTATGGGCTATAACTTAACCTGGGAGGGTTTGTCACCAGGGCCAACCTATACGTCATGATCTTGGGATCTTATGATGTCATGATCGGTATGGACTGGTTGGAATCGCATGAGGCGATACTCAACTATAAGATGACATGGTTGAGCTTGGTCGATGATGAGGGACAGAGATGAGTGATTGTAGGATGGAAACAGGGAGTTTCCCTAAGGTTCATCTCTTCCTTGCATCAAAGGAAGAGAATGCACAAGGGATGTAATCTTTATGCAATCCTTGCATTAAACGAGAAGGGAGTAGCGGAGGGTCTAGAACACCTTCCTTTGGTGAGAGATTTTGCAGACATATTCCCATAGGAGTTACCTGGGATGCCTGTAGAGAGGGAATTGGAGTTTACCATAGACCTAAAACCAAGGACTGAACCGATAGCTAGAACTCCCTATCGGATGTCGACCTCAGAGTTACAAGAGTTGAGAATGCAACTAAAGGAATTGTTGGACCTAGGACTAATACGTCCAAGTGTGTCACCGTGGGGTGAACCTGTTTATTTCATATGAAATAAGGATGGGTTGTGGAGACTCTGCATTGACTACCATCAATTGAACAAGGCAATGATCAAGAATCAATATCTGTTGTCGAGGATGGATGATCTATTTGATCAGATGAAGGGTGCTATGGTGTTCTCAAAGATCGATTTGCAATCAGGGTATCACCAGTTATGGATCAAGGAGGATGATATCCCTAAGACCACCTTTAAGACGAGGTTTGTTCATTACAAGTTTATTGTTTTACCATTTGTACTGACAAACGCCCCATGGGTATTTATGAGTTTGATGAACAGGGTGTTTTGTGAGTACTTGGACAAGTTCGTTCAAGTATTCATTGACGATATTTTGGTTTACTCTCGGACGATGGAGGAGCATGACAAGCACTTGTGCTTGGTACTGCATTTTCTGCGAGAGCACAAATTGTATGGGAAGTTGTCCAAATGCTCATTTTATCAATCGAAGATTCTCTACTTAGGGCTTGTCATCTCCGACGAAGGCATCGTCATGGATCCAACAAAGGTCAAGGCTATTATGGAATGGCCTACACCGACGAATGTCCCAGAAGTGCGTAGCTTCATGGGTTTTGTTAAGAACCAAATATCAATATAGCATAGAAAAACCTCAGAATAACTACTCAATGCCTTGAAAAAGAGAGAAACTCAAATAATAAGCCTCTTCGAGGGGGAAACCTCCTTATGCCCACATAAATGTACAATTCCAAGATGATTCCAAATGAAAATGTCTCCTTGGTATATATAGGAGACTAGGAGGTATAATTACAACTAATGGAATAAATCCAACATAAATAAAATAACATTACTAATGTAATATGCCCCAATTAAGGGGTAGTGAGCCAATATTAGGGCTTAACATGCCTCCTGAAGGACATAGAGTGTTGCCCTGTGCTTGAGTAGCTTCTGGATGCTTACGTATAAAGACTCATCTTCCCAAGTGGAATATTGACTGTGGTTTCCTCCATTTAATGAGATGCTCTAAAATGGATCTATTCCTCGGTGGCAAACTCTTGTGTTAGTGATGGCTTTAGGCTCCAATATGATTTTTCCTTCCCCTCATCAAGTTCTAGAAATATAGTTTGAGCTGGGATATTGTAGCCTATAAGCTTCTTTAAACATGAAACATGGAAACTGGGTGTACTCATGAGATGTAGGCAACTCCAATTTGTATGCCATAGTACCAATCTTTTGCAAAACCTTATAAGTTCCATATTACTTTGGTGATAATTTATTATCCTTTTGGCTTTCTTGAGGACATCTGTTTGTATGGTTGTAGTCTTAAAACACCCAATCCCCTACTTCAAAACTTTTTTTCACTACAATGTTGATTTTCTTATTGTTGTTTCATGCGATTTAGTGCCATGGTTAGGTTGTCCTTAAATATTTGGAGAACTTGTTGTTGATGCTTGATGTGATCTTCCCTTGCTTGGACATATTTCTTTTAGAGAAAAAGTGATGGAAGGAGGGTGGTATCCATAGAGTGCCATAAATGGTGTCATTTTGTTTTCTTGATATGAAAGGAAGTGTTATACCACCCTTCTACCAAGGGTAACCATTTGAACCATTGTGTTTGTTTATAGAGCCAGAAACAGCGAAGGTATCCTTCGGACATTTGTTCACTATCCTGATTTTTCCATCAGTTGAGGATGATAGGATGAGCTATGAGCAGTGAGTACCCAAACAAAGAAATAATTACGTCAAAATGTCCAATGAAGATGGGATCTACGTCACCCCACAATAATCTTGGGCTACCATGTAGCTTTTGAAATATCTCCATGATTGGGATGGAAGCGTACTATCTTTGAAGGGATGAGAGGTGTGCAAGTGTACCCTGCTTGGTGATCTATCCAACAATCACCATGAACCACTATTTCCTTCAAACTTTGGTAACCACAGTGATGAAATCCATGGAAACCTCCTCCCACGGCGTTGACTTGGGACGGCTTATGGTTGTAAAAGAACTGGGGTATTAATTATTTCCACCTTATTTTGTTGGAAAACCCGAACGTGCGCCACAAACCTTTGAACATCCATTTTAAAGTCCATCCCAAAACAAATCCTTCTTGTTGTATGGTAAGTTTTCAAAATCTCGAGTGCCCTCCTATTGGAGAGGTGTACAATTCAAATAATATCTCTTGTTTGAGGTTAGGAATTTCTTACATAAATATAAGTGATCTTTGTACCATGTGAATCATTTTCCATATAAATGTATTTGATGCCTTTGAAACCCCACGCAACCTTTGAATGAGAGTCCTTTTTTAGTCATTCTTCCGTGTATCGCATGCTATTATCCAATCGGGTTGGATGTTCGAGATGGCACAGAGAAAGGCCTCAACATCTTCATCTTTTGCAGAGTCCATACATACAACATTTTTCTTCACCTTTTATAGACGATTTCAAAAACATGGCAATTTCTTGGTTACCCATTTTTTTTGGTTCTTTTGAAGATAGTCTTTGTTCCAAAGTATTTAAGACTATCATGATATGTTTTGACCTTGAAGTGCCTACCTATTAGGTAAGGGCAGCCATTTCTTCAATACATATAGTATTTCCATCATTTCCTTCTCATAAATGGGTTGTAAGTCCTTTCCCTTGGTGAATTAGACTTTCAAAAGCCGGGGGCCTCCTTCTTGCATTAGGACAACACCAATTCCATTTCGGGAGGCATCACATTCCCTGATAAAGGTTTTTTGTGAAGTATGGAATGGTCAATATAGGAGCTTTCATATCACCTCTTTAAATTGTTCAAAATCTTTTGTTGCCTCACGGAGTCCATGAAAATGCATCAACTAACCGTTAGATTATTAGTTAAAGGTGCTTCTATTCTTCCATAGTGTCCAACAAACTTGCGGTGGTATTTTGTCAAACCCAAAGTCCTCTAAAAATTCTTCAATGTTTTTGGAATCGTCCAGTCCATCATGGCCTTAATCTTGTTAGGGTCTACCTTAACACCTTCATGAGATACAATATGACCCAAATGCTCTACCTCCTTCTCCAAGAAACAATTGGATTGTTTGGCATATAGTTGTTTTCTCCTTTAGTAGTTGTAGCACCTTGTCCAACATGTCCACACATGATCCTCCCAAGATTTGCTATAGATTATTATATCATCAAAATACTAACACAAATTTTTCGAGAGGGCTTGAAAATGGAATTCATCAACCCTTGGAATGTGGAAGGTGCATTTGTGAGCCCAAAATCATGACCAAAGACTCATAGTAGCGCTAAAGCAGTTCAGGAATGTTTGGATATCTTCTTCAGCTTCACATTCTAATCACGATGATTACCACAGGAACAAAGGGTAATTTTGTGAAATAGATTGCTCATGTAGTTCATCTAACAATTCATCAATGGCGGAATAGGAATATCTTTAATATTGATCTTGTTGAGCTCTCTATAATCCCCGGACACATGCCATGAGGTATCTTTGTTGAATACCATTACCCTTTGGTCGCGAGGAGTAAGAACTTTGGCTAGGTCTAATAATGCCGACCTCTAGCATTTCTTCAAGCCATGCACTCAATTTCACTCTTGCTGGCATCTGATGTCTGTATGGCACGATGTTAGGAGGAACACTCGGGGAATTAGGTGAATTTCATGATCATGATTTCAGTGGGTGGAATAACTTGGGAATATCTTCAAATACTTTTGAATTCTTATCGATGATCCCTTGGACATATTGAGGAATAGATGACTTAAATGTTTGAACATCTAGTAATCATAAACGTGAAATAACACTATGATGCCTTTTTCAATAATTTTGTCATGCCATTAGGGCTTATCACCTTACCGAGGTTTTCCTGATACCTCTTAACTCAATTTCTTTTCCTTCAATGAAATTTCATGAAAAGTTCTTGAGAATTAAAATACACATTGTTCTTAATGATTGTAACCATTGGATTCCTAAGGTACAACATCAACACCACCCATGGGTATAACAATCATTGGACTATTCATTTACATATTCCCCATAGTAAGAATGATCTTATTGCATTTTCCTAAGCAATTGATGGTTCCTACATTTGCAATCATTAATTGAAACTAACCATTGGATATGCAATAAATTGAGGAGCTTTGGCTAATTTATGGTGAAAGAAATTATAGTCTTGCGAATTAGGACTATTACCTTTTTCTTTTTGATGTATCCTTCAATCTTGAGGGGGTTTGAGGGTGATAATTCCATCCAATGCATTACAAGATATTGTGGGTGTCAACACTTCAAATGAAATTAGCTTCTACATTTTCATCTTGATATGGTTCTTCTTCTTCTTCTTCTTCTTCTTCTTCTTCCTCCTTCGCAATCCTATGAGAATAATTTCTTCATCACCACTTTGTCCCTTCTTCGTACTTGTTGTCACAGTATAAACCTTTTGATTTTTATTTCCTCCAATTGTTGAGGTGTCAACCTTGTAGGTTGAGGTGTTTTGGAAGAAGATTATTCTCTCTATAGATGTTGGGATTGGTCCTTCTAGTAGCCATAGCCATATTTTACTTTCAACATTTCTTGCCACCTTAAATGCATTCTCAATTTGGGTTCCCAAAGGTGAACCTCATGTTGAATGTTATCCTTTAAAGTTCCTATGAATACATCAATCAGTGCTCATCTGTAATATCTTATATTCAATCTTTCCAGGAAGTTCTCAATGATCTCTGTAACTAAACCATTTTGCTTGAGATTTATCAATTGGATAAAGAAGGTATAAGCTCCTTATTATCCTCATAGTGCATTATCATTTCTTAAAAGGTGAAAATTGTCCAAGTGACAAAAATTGATTTGAGAGAGAAAAGCCATCGATACCATACAAATTGATTGGGTTCTAAATATAAAGAAGCAATTCATACCTTTTGTGTATGTGGCACATTATGTAGTCAAGAACAAAGCCATCGATACCATACAAATTGATTGGGTTCTAAATATAAAGAAGCAATTCATACCTTTTGTGTATGTGGCACATTATGTAGATCAAAGAATTGCTCCATCTGAAGTATCCATGTGATTGGGTCCTTTCCATCAAGCTTCCTCATATCAATCTTAGGAACATGGTTGGTCTTCAACCCAAAGTTGGAATTTCTCCATTCTTGATTCACCTTCCTTGTGTCCTCATCATGAATTTAATGGGATACGTTTTCACTTTCAGGTGTCCTCTCTATTATGAAATTTTTCAATCCTTCCATGATCTCCCCTTTTAAACCCTCCATCATCTCTTGTAGTTCATCTTTTGTTACTATCTTCTTTTGTAAATAATTTATGTCCCTACACATTTCTTAACCTTAATCAAGAGTCCATGTAAGATTATCTAGAGGCTTATTTGGTGTAGAAGTTCCCTTTTTGGGTGGCATGTTGGCCAAGTATCACTTTTGAATCTTGATTTTGAGGTGGTTCTGCTAGGCAATATTTCTTCTGTTGTATCTCTAAGGTTTCGACCCTTCTGGGTATGAAACTTTATTTTTTGTAGTTCTCTGTTATTTATTCTCTGCAATGCCACAGGTTTGATGAAAATTGGATGTACCAAGTGGAATTTATGGTAACTTCCCCACAACTTGCTAATTTTTGGCCTTTCCGGGAGATGTCACTTATATAGCATGCCCGACACAAAATAATTGATATAAAATTATGAAAATCATACCAGAAATACTACAAACTTTCCAATATCTAATGAAACCAATATCACTCAATTTGGATACTCTAGGAAGAAGTTATGATTGTTTTACCTGGAACACCTTCTTGAGACTAGTCAATAGGACTAGTCAAATACCCTATCTTCCACAAGGTGTATCTACAAATGTAAGACGACCCAGAAGATGAAAAATTTTCCACAGATACCTTACTAATTTCCATGAATATCCTCCATATTTTAGGTTCTAACACATTACAGAAAACGTTTTAGAGAGAAAATTCTGCAATGACTAAGTTCAGGATGATTCTAGAACCCTATCTTTCACAGGTTTTATATCCGAAATTATAATGCCTCAGGAGATGAAATTTTAACCCAACGTACCTTGATCTATCTACTAAATATCCTTTAATATGTTCCTTCTGATATGTTTTAGAAAAAAATTTATAGCAAAAATTCCAAGGTGTCTCAGATGTAGCAGTGAAACCCCAAGACATTGAGCTCTTATACCATATGTTAAGAACCAAATATCAATATAGCATAGAAAAACCTCAAAATAAGTACTCAACGCCTTGAAAAAGAGAGAAAATCATATAATAATCATCTTCGAGGGGGAAACCTCCTTATGCCCACATAAATGTACAATTCCAAGATGATTCCAAATGAAAATGTCTCCTTGGTATATATAGGATACTAGGAGATATAATTACAACTAATGGAATAAAGATGACATAAAAAAATAACATTACTAATGTAATATTCCCCAATTAAGGGGCAATGAGCCAATATTAGGGCTTAATAGGTTTAGCAGGATTCTATCAACGATTCGTCGAGGGATTTTCAAAGATAGCAAATCCGATCATGGAATTGTAGAAGAAGAATAAGAAGTTTGTTTGGACTGAGAAATGTGCGGAAGAATTTCGGAGGCTCAAAGATCTGTTGACAATAGCATCGATACTAAAGTTCCCTAACATGGATGTGGAATTCTTGTATGCACTGACACATCCAAGGAAGGCTTAGGCAAAGTCTTGATGTGTTAAGAACCAAATATAAATATGGCATAGAAAAACCTCAGAAAAAGTACTCAACGCCTTGAAAAAGAGATAATTTCAGATAATAAGCCTCTTCGAGGGGGAAACCTCCTTTTACCCCACTTAAATGTTCAAGTACAAGATGATTCAAAATGAAAATGTCTCCTTG
>SNQJ01S0009740.1:186279-199332 GCA_010110895.2 Picea sitchensis | reverse complement strand
GCCTCCACTTTGTCTGTAGCAGCAACATCCATCACCTCGGCCTGGTCCTGTAGCAGAAATGGATCTTGCTCCATGAGGTAATGAGTCCGGGTATCATGGTATGTGTCACTCTGATCCTCAAAACCTTTGAATATGTGCATTCAATTCTTTTTGTTTCTAACGGGTGCTTGGATCTTATACCTCTCCACTTGACCATATCTAGGGGAAATGAAAGGATGCCCTAGGAAGCTGGTACCCATAGGGTTTGAGTTTCCACTGGGGGGATTCATGAATAGCCATCGTCCGCTCCCACCATACTTACCACTTTCCATCTTTCTCCCGCTCATCCATCCCATTACACTGGTCTGGGCATTGGCTTGGCCAAATATTTAAGGGTTGTACCTTACCTTGTGGGAAGAAGGGGCTAAAGGCCCAGAGGGTAAAAGTAGCTGACAAAAGATAGAATCCAAAGAATGAAACCTTGAGATGCTTCGCCCAGGGATCCCCGAGAAAGCAGTAAAAATATTCTCAGCAAGAAACAGAGGGACCCATAAAAATAATAAAACAAGACCTAGTTAGAGGATAGGGGGTCTCATCACGAGCCAGCCTATTAGGTCCATGGGCATGTAGTGGTATGACACTACCAGCAGCTGGTCACCATGCCAGGGTAGTGGCTCTTGGTGGCATATCCAAGAGAAAGGGAGTCTCATCATGAGCCAACCTTCTCATTTCCATGAAGTGCTTGTGGGTAACATTGCCACCACTAGTCACCACGTCAGGGCAGTTTCCCCTAACTAGCTTCTTGAAAGAAAAAGCAATAAGAATAAAGACAAAAAGGCATGAATGGGCTTGGAAACATTTGCATCCATGACAGGTGCATCTCACCCTCTACAGAGGCACCCACAGGTAAGCCATACATTTCCCTGATATCAGAGCACCCCTTGCCTAGACATCCCTTAACCACCTCATCCACTCACATGGATTAGGTTTGATTTGTCCCGAGAACATCCCACATCCAATGAGCATTAGCCCAATAGGACGTCCTAGCGTTTCCTCCAAACTTGGCTTGTAGATTAGTATAATGTCTTTGAGCACTTCTTCTGGTAAAAGGGGTTTTATGCACATGTTTAATAAAATTGATGACTAGATGTGATTGACATTGCTATGATCCCTGTGACTTGTGAGCCCATGGAGGGTGTATCTATTGAAGTTTCAGGACCATGCCCGATGGACAGGTACACATGGGGAGATGATCAGTTCGGACCTCCATGGGGCTGAAAACCCACCAGATGGATGTTGAGACCCCAGCAGGGGGCGGAGACAGATCAAAGAATTGCACAGAAGAAAGGGAGGACGTCCCACCAGAGACAGCTTGGCAGACCCATATCCAGGGGGTTGTGCCCTTTCCACCAGAACGTAGGCCTTGGAAGGCCCATGACGTCACCTAGGACACCCATGACGTCATCCAATGCTATGGAGGTTTTGGGAGGCATTTGTGTGCCAAGTGGCACGTATGGCAAGTTCCTGAGGCCCATGAAGGCCTAACCTTTTACTCTAGGAGGCCAACATTACCCTAAAAGGTCCTAACATCACCCTAAAAGGGCATGACATCATCATTTATGCTTGATTTAGGGTTTTAATTGTGACATTTAATGTAAAACAGTATTTTTGATGTAAATTGGCCATGTCGGCCTTTTTTGACCTAAAGTAAAATTAAAGGTCATTGATATTGTATAAGTAGAGAGTCAAAACTCTCATTTTCTCATCATATTTCATCTCACACTTGTGTGAGGTCTGAAATTTTCGCCCTCATTAGGGTTTATTGGCTGAAATTCTAGTGCGCACTTATTGAAGGAGGGCTATTTTTGGTGTAATTGGCATTTTTCTTGGGGGAAAGTCTACAACTAGGGTTTTGCATTGATTATACTTGGTGAATGTGAGTAAATTTCTGTAATTCTTCTCTTACTTGAATGGTTATGGTGTTTTACTTTACATTTTGTTAATTTATGAAATTGCTATCTCAAACCCTAGGGATCAAGCACATGTTATTGTCCTTGTTCCAATTGCTATCTACCTACTAGATTGTGCCAAGGAGTCATTTTTCTTGAATCCATTGCTAGGGCCTTGCCATTGCAACACCCTAGTACTTGTCCTTCATCATAGCCGATTTCGTCTTATCATTGAGTTAAAGAAGGAGGAAAACTTACTAAGGCCGAGGGTTACCTACACCTTAGTAGCCATTTTCCCCTAGGGTTTGGTGGTTGAAGCCTTGGCTTACCAACACTTCATCCATCAAATTCCTCTTGTCTTTGGCTCTATTACTAAGATCTTGCTCCTTCAATTCTTGTTGCTACTTGTTGACTCCATTTGCCCTATGAATGCACTAAACTAAGACCTCTTGCTTGAGTGTTTTGATCACAACTTTCAAACATCCAAATCTTTGAACAACTACTAACACCTTCTAACCCTAGTGTAGATTGACCTGCTAACTTTATTGCTTCTATTATTCATTTGAGTTATAGTCATACTTTGCAGCATTTAAAGCTTCTTTAAGCAATTGAGAAAATTGACTAATGCATAGCCTTATTTGCTTCTGATGAATGTTGGCGTTATGATATTGATGATTAATCATTCTTGCTCATTCTGAAGATTTTATAAAGCATTTATTGTGAAGTATTATCTTATGATTATCACTGCTATACATCTTTGTTTACTTCATCAATATATTAGTCAATTGCTTTTATTGAGAAAGTCTTTGATTATATGAAGTACTAACCAACAAGTACCCTTACAAATCTATAGTTTTCATGTTGCTTTGTTCCGGACAGGTACACTTCTGGTTTATCATTTCTTTATTGGTTGTTTAACCGGACTTTCTGATCGGTGGTGACTTGTGAGAGGGAACCTTTTACTTGGCCTTTATCCTTTGCCTTCTCAAAACCCCAGGGCACCGAGAACGTCTCCCCTGGGCCTATCACCCTAAATAGAAAGAGACATCATGTTGAGGTGACAGTGATAGAATAGTCTCCCGTTACACCAATTTGTCTTCATTTGCCTTTTCCCTTCCATCAAAGTACAAATTGCGCGATAACAGGCCTTAGCGATTTTCTCTTTCCTTGAACAAAATGTAATAAATTATGCAATTGGAAAAGGAAGTAAGGTACTAGAGTGCTACAATGGTAGGACTCTAGTATTTACTTCAAATTAGGTTCTTTTCAAGAGATTTTAACATATGGAAGATTATAGGGAAAAATATGATTTTCAAGCTAGCAATTTCATAATCTTAGACATGAAACAAGTAAAAAATAACCATAGCATTCATTCACAATAATAAATGCATAATTTCTACTTACTTCACCAAGAATAATCTAGCAAATAACCCTAATTGAAGATCCTCCATAAGAAAATAACCAAAAAGTACCAAAATTTGCCTCCTTCAAGAAGTATGCATCACTAGTTTCAGCCAATAACCCTTAAAGAGGGCTGAATTTCAGACCTCACACTTGTGTGAGTGAAAGCTGATGAAAAATACAAGAGATTTATCTTTTATTTATATAATGATCATGACCTTTAATTACAAATTAGGTCAAAAAAAGGCTGACATGGCCAGTTTACATCAAAAATCAAGTTTTACATAAAATTGACAATAAAAACCCTAATTTCATCTTTTTAGGGTGACATCATGCCCCTCCTAGGGTGACGTTGGCCCCCCTCTTGGAACACTAGGCCTCCAAAGTGAAATGTTGGGGCTCAAAACCCCTCAGGAGTTGCCACACGTGCCAACCAAAGCCGTCCTCATGCCTAAAACCCCAACTGGATGACGTCAAGGCTCTGAATGATGACGTCGGGGGCCTTCAAGGGCCAACGTCATGGTGGGAGGGAAAGACCCCCCTGGGTCCAGGCCTACCAAAGTGCCTCTGGTGGAACATCCTCCCTTTTCTCTGGTGCAAGCCTCTGGTATACCTCTGCCCCTGGCTGGGGTCTCAGCATCCATCTAGTGGGATTTTATCCCTATGGAGGTCTGAGCTAATCATCTCCCCATATGTACCTGTCTGTTGGGCATGGTCCTGCAACAATAACAAGTACACCCTCCATGGGCTCATAAGTCACAGGGATCATAGCAATGTCAATCACATCTAATAATCAAGTTACCCAAACATGTGCATAAAACCCCCCTTTTCCCAGACAAGTGCTCAAAGACATTATGCTATTTAACAATCCAGGTTTGGAGAGGGTCTCAAGATGTCCTATTGGGCTAATTCTCCTCAGGTGTGGGGTGTTTCTAGGTGAAGGCCAATCTAGGTCATGTAAATGAATGAGATGGTGTAGGGGATGTTTGGGCAAGGGGTGTTGTGATAACAGGGAAATGTAGGTCTCAGCTGTGGGTGCCTCTATAGAGGGTGAGTTGCACCTTGTCATGGATGCAATTGTTTCCTAGCTCATTCAATGCCTTTTTACTCTTTGTCTTATTGCTTTTTCTTTCAAGAGAATAGCTGGAGGGCACTGCCCTGGCGTGGTGACCAGTGGAGACAGCGTTACCCACAAGCATTTCACGGAGATGAGAAGGCTAGCTCGTGATGAGACCCCCTTTCTCTTGGCTATGTCACTAAGAGCCACTACCTTGGCGTGGTGACCAGATGAATAGTAGTGTCATACCGCTATATGCCCATGGACCTAATAAGCTCGCTCATGATGAGACCCCCTATCCACCAACCAAGTCTTGAGTTTTATTTTACTTTATGGGTCCCCCCCTTTTCTTGCTGAGAAGCCTTTTATTTCTTTCTCGGGGATCCCTGGGCGAAGCATCTCAAGGTTTGATCTTGACTTTTAACTTTTTTCAGCTACTTTTACCCTCTGGGCCTTTAGCCCCTTCTTCCCACAAGGCAAGGTACAACCCTTAATAGCTTGGCAAATCCAATGCCCGAACCAATGTAGGGAATAGATGAGAGGGAAAATGATGACAAGTGATAAGTATGGAAGGAATGGATGATGACCTTTCATAGACCCACCCAATGGCAACTCATCCCTAAAGGAACCAACTTACTAGGGCACTATGTCATCCCTCCCAGGTATGGACAAGTTAAAAGGCATAATTTCCAAGTAAAAGTCATGAAGCAAAAGAGAATTCAATGCACATATTCAAATGTTTTGAGAATCAGAGTGACACATACCATGATACCCGGACTCATTACCCCATGGAGCAAGACCCACTACTACTTCAAAACCAGGCCGTTGGGATGGATGTTGTTGTTGTTGATAGATGGGAGGCACTGAAGAAAATATGGGCCCTCTGGGGCCAAGCTCAAGTCAATATGGCTCTCGGTACTCCATGTCTAGGACGTGTGGGCCTCGAGACATAATCTCCTTAGTTATCCCTAGGATAGGGGATAACATACCTCGTTTTGAGCATGGGAGGAATCTTCCTATGCTAATGCAATGGGTAGAGTTACATCAAATGGGGCCAATGGCTAGTCCCTAGGAAAACCTGAAAAGGGTTGTGGCCAATAGAACTGTCAAGAGTTTTGATGTAGCTATTTTGAACATAAGGAAGGTTTTCATCCCTTCTACGTGGATGCTTAGAGTTGTACGTTTTGAGGATATGTACAATCATAATGTTTCCTATCCATTGGTTTGGGGAAGGAAGGAAATCAATTCGATGAGTTTGGGGTCAATCATGGACCAAAGGCTAGACCAAAATATAGTTAGGAACCTATTGTCCCTATCAAAAACAATGGTCCTTGGAAACATAGACATGCTTGAAGAAGAGCTAAGCAGTGTTTTTTGTTGTGACACTCTTATTACAGGGTGCCAAAATTGCATCTTAGAAAACCAATCAATAATCACAAAAACACAATATTTACCAAGCTTGGTTGAGAGTGGACCTAAGATAAAATCCATGGGGGATCATAAGATAAAATCCATGGGGGTGACCCCCAAGGCTTATCTAGAGTGGGCAAAGGAATGTGTAGTCCCTACTTCTTGATTGCAGGTTTAGAAAGTGCATGTTTTGCTATATGTTTTGACATCATGTAGGAGACTTGGCTAGAAGTCCTTTGCAACATTCCCCCTATCTTCTCCATGCCCAAATGACATGCCACCGCACTATAGCATGCCTCCTAAATCATCTTCTTATGCTCACTTTAAGGAACCTAAAGATGGCCCAAGTGACATCGAAGTCCATCCTTGAGGTGAAAGTCTAAAAATTGTTTACCCGTGCCTAGTGCCTGGTATATAGCAGTGAAGTCACAGCTAACACCATACAAATAGGTCCACTTTGAAGTCTCGTGACCACAAGAATCGAGAATTATGATCAATGCCACAACTGGAAGTCCATTGAGGCAGTCATCAATTCGATTGGTCCTTTCCTTCTTGTACTTGATGTTCAAGTGGAATTCTTCAAGGTATAGGGAAGCCCACCTAGGATAGAATTCACCTAGTCTAAAGTGAGAAAGGCAAGGTTGTTGAGGTGACAGTGGGTAGTTTTCCTAAGTTTCCTTTGGGGTATCACACCTTGTTCTTAGGGACCTTTGTAGCAAGTGAGAACCTGGGAGGTAACAAGATCCATCACCGCTTCATAAATAGGTTGAAAAAGGTTAGATAAACCTAGTCTACTAGAATACAAGTAAATGAATAGCATATATATTTACTAGATTTTCCCCAAAAAAATGTTTCCATAAACTTAGAGAGCTACTTGGAGTGAATAAGTAAAATATTAACATTAATGTGAGTGATGATAAATAAAATCGATGTTGATTGTATTTTCTTGTACACCCATTGTTTGGGCACATAGTTTTATACAATGTTTTCATCTTCCATTTGTCATACTTCAATTGTTTTATTTTGCATGTTGTCTATAAACATATGCCCTTTTGGTTTTTATTAATATCCCTAGATATACTTAAGAGTGGGAGATGTGGTTTTTATTAATATCCCTAGATATACTTAAGAGTGGGAGATGTGAGCGGGGTAGGCCACGGGGGGGGGGGGAGGGGGTTATCACAAACCCCAAAGGGAAAATTGAAGTATCTATGCATGGGGATTATGCCTTGCCACAAACAATGAAGCAAAGGATCTAGCTATCTACCAAGGGGCAAATATTTTGATCTCTAAAACTAGTGGCAAGGTGATCGTTATTGGGGATTCCACAATAACTATACGAGCTTCAAAAAAAGGTAATATTCCCTCTTCCCCAAGGATAGCGATATTTATACAACGTACGAGAACTCTAATCAAAGAATTTAGGAATTTTTGTTCTATCAGGTGAAACGCCTCCTAAACCACCAAGCCAATGCAATAGCGAACTTGGGAACAACCAAAGAGAAAGGTGAGTTGAAAAGAGGGATTTGATTCTCCCCATACCACGAATATGTATAAAAAAGCTAATAAGGGGGGTCTTACTTCATAATCACCCCTCTTTCCTCACAAACCTTCTCGAGGAGGAAGGGTAATGCTTCTACCCACCAATATATCTCTTAACGTCATCAATTCATTCCTCGAGAAGGTCAATGTTTCTCCCCACCAATATATCTCTCAACGTCATCAATTCGTTCCAATATTGGTTTTATTGCAGTGGAACCTCAATACAATCTCCTCCCTAGTTCAAGTGTGGAATGGATCGCTCTCTATGCTAGATGGGATGGACAATTCAATGCACTCAAGGTGTGGGTTAAATAACAATAATATCAAGCATTGAGTGAGAAATCCTTCATTTCATTTTCTCCCTCTAATCTCGTAGATAACAAGCATTCTCTTCTCACTCAACAATTACTTGGATATTGAATCTTGACTTTGGATAGGTTAAAATATGCCCCTCTCACCAGAGCCATGTATCATTGTTGTTGTTGTGGTTGATATGCCTTGGCCAACGAGATGAAAGAAGTTTAGAGGGATTTGAGAAAATGCACCAAGGAATTGGTGTCTCTTCATGGAAATGTGACCCATGAGGCCTTGGATATGGAGAAATGGAAGCAGTGGTTTGCGACACAAACAAAGGAAGTTAAAAAGGTCAGGAACACCTCCAATGTTGAATTTAAAATGCACATATTGGAGCTTGGAGACTGGGAGCAGGGGTCTAGCTCAAAGTTATCCATCCTGCATATGAAATTTCTGAAAATGGATGCCTCTATTTCAGCCCTAAGTGATTTATTGGTCACAGTAACTTGTTTCACCAACATGCCTCCTCAAGATCTTCTTATGCCACCCCACACACCTCAGGAACCCTATCCTACCTCTCTGGATGCCCTCAACTCAAACACACAAGTGTGGACTCAATAGCAAGCCTATATCTAGGGTTTTAATCTTATTATGTTTTAATGTGGTTTAACTTTTCCTTTTTGTTAGCATGAAACTAAGACTGTTTGAATTGTGTTGTATTTTGGACATGCCGGGTCATAGTCTTATTTTGAACTATGTTAAATATGACACTTGGATGTACTGGAAACTGTACTGACAAGACTGCACCAGATTTTTTATAAATTGAATCCTAACAGTTACTTTTTAAAAACATATCCCTGGATATACTTAAGACATATCCATTTGGGAATATTCTGTTTTTTTGTGTGTATAGTGTGGTCTTTCCTATATCTATTGTGTCCATCATTGTTCTCTACTTGATTCACTAACGCCTTTTTGTTAATTAGTACAATTACCTTCAAAGTCATCATATGCATTGGTTTTCTTGCTTTTCTAAGCCTTCTACGATTGTAGTGGAGATAATCTAGTGGTTGGAATGTTAAAGTTTGTATCTTCCTATGAGCTTAGATGACATATATCTCCTTTATGTTTTTTTCTAAGAGAGCCAAGATCCCATGATTTCAAGATGCAATGATTAGAAAATAAGGATTTAAAAGACTTCCTCTACCATGTAGTCATTACTTGCAACTCTACAATGACACATCATACACTCTATTTTCCCCATAACAATCTACAAACTTGAAATCCTAGCTAAGATTGAAGCATCTAGTTCAAATAAAAGAAGGTCCTTTTAAGTGGGGAGAATAATGATTACCATAATGTGTGGTGGTCTTTTGGAGAGGATACACAACTAAAATGTGATTTCAGCTACACCTGTTTGTAGGAGTCATATGCATGAAGTGAAAATCCTTATGCAAATAGGGTTTTGTCTCTTTAAGCCAACTGTGGGATAAATATGCCCATGAACGGAATTATTAAGACGAACTGTGCAGCCTCTCCTCCTATGATCAAGTTGGTAGATGACTAACGGCTTCCAAAGATTAGCTTGCTAACTACTAACCCCAACCTTAGATAATAGGCATGACAATATTCCTCCTCTATGTAGAGATCATGTAAGGACATTTTGTACAAAGCCTTCTCTGTCTCTCTCAGTCCACCTGCACAATCACCCACATATACATATAAGTGGGGATGTGAAGTCATAATAATGCTGAATCCCAGACCAATGTTTACCATTTCCATGCACCATCATACAACAAAAGCTGCCTCTGAAACTCATGTTGGTGCACAAGTGAGAGCAGACAATGACAGAAGCAGCTTTGTTTATCATACAAAATTTAAAGGTCTGAATATATGAAGCCCTTCGATGACATCTAAATTGAAACTTCAAATAGGAAAAAAGTGTTCCTAAAAGGAACAGACTGAGATAGGTCGTTAAGACAAAAACTGGAATTATTTGTCTCTAAAGAGTCAGGGTTCAAACCCCCTCCAAGTGTAGAACTCCATTCATTTCACAGAAAGCTTATTATTGAATGAGGGGGGTACACCCAATAAAGTTATGCTGAGAGATGCTACACTCAATAGAGGTACCCCAAAATACATATTCATTGCTATAAATCAAACCAAGAAGCATTATGCCGGAATTCTATTTCTATAAATTTTGGAATACAGGAACCACCTAATAAAACGTAACGCGAGATTCAAAAGGCCAATGTACTAAGGAATATTAATACAATACTTATTTATTCAGTCGAATACATACAACCGATTTTCTGTAACTTCTTTTCATGTATCTGAACCACGTTACTGATGAAAGAAATGAGAATACAGACATACCTCTTCCTCAGGGAAGTAAACAGTGAGGGTGAATCGTCTGACCCTTGGCCCCAATATTACGGTATAGTTGAATACCAGCTCGTTGAAATCAGGCACCAATTTTCCTCCATTTGAGGCCGTCAAATTTATGAGCCTTGCCACTGGTATGAAGGGAGGAAGCGGAGGAGGAGGCGGTGGTAGCGGCGACGGAGGTGATGGTGGTGGTGGTTCTGGCTGTGGAGCTAGAGGGGGAGGAGATGGTGGAGGTGCTTGGTTCAAATCCTGCATAGAACGATCCTTCATATTACCAACCAATAAAACTCTCAAAAGCCTGTCATTTTCAGCTCCAGTGACTCCCATGCACGAGCATAATAACAGGTACAGGTTGAGAAGGGATAAAGGGATATTGCAGGCAATCCCCATTTTCAAGGACAATTCATTCAAATAAGATAAGCTGCGCAATCGCCACGGAATGCGATGCATACGGTAGAATATGATCGTTGATAAGCAGTCTCTGCCAATGCCAAAGCCAAAGCCGAAGCCGAAGCCGAGACTGCCAAAGCCAAAGCCGAAGCCGAGACGCTGAAAATTGGATAGAGCGGAGAGGGAGGAAGATTGTTAATACATCTTGCGAGTATAAATAGAATTGAAGTCCGGCGTAAAGACCAGGATAGCCCAGTGTTTCAGCGTGGAGGCGCATACGTGTAAAACAAATGCAAATGCAGCTGCCGTTATGTGAAGAGATTCCCGGCACAGATATCATTCATATTACGCATTTAAAGGTGAAAGGACTTTACCCGTCTTGTAATTTTATTTTATTTTAAAACAGAAATAGAGTACTTAGGCGGTGAGCGAATCATATTTTTAACAAAGAAAAAAAAAGTACATATTTTATTTAAAATTGGTTATAATATACATTACCTTAATAAATATGAAAAAAGTAAGATTCTAGTTTTCAATGACCTTATACATCTAATTAATATTTTATGTAGGATGTGAAGTAAAACACAACTAAATTACTTTTTATATATTTATTTTAATTGGAAGATGGTAAATCCTATCATAATTAACTTACAATTTATAAAGAGGATTACTATTATTTATTACCATTATTTATATACTGATTTGTTATTATTAATTAAAGAAAAATATTACTTAATTATTAATAAATGTGTATTAATTTGTTATTTTAAAAAAAAGTTATTAATAAATATGTGTTGATTTGTTATTATTATTTTAAAAAATTATGAAATTTGAAATAATTCATTAATAAAAAATATATTTTTTTTTCATATAGAAAGTAATTTTACTTAAAAAAATATAAAATAATTATGTTTAAAGTATCACCTTAGATTTGGCACTCTAAACTTATGTTTAGAATAATTATATTTAAAATAAATGATATAAAGTAATTATGCTTAAGGTGTCTGCTTAGACTTGGCACTCTAGACTTATGTTATGGCAGATTCAGGCATAAAAGAGAGATGTAACAAAGTCAGCTGTTGATTTTCTTTTCTGAAATCCTCCAATCTGCAATCCAGAGGCATGTGTCACCCATGCAGATTGAGTTGTTCATTTATTTTGAATTCAGAGACATTTATTTTGAAAAAAATAAAATGTTGAATTAGTTGGTTAGTGCATAATCATTAAAATTTTAATTTAACGATGTAACAAAGTCAGCTGTTGATTTTCTTTTCTGAAATCTTTCAATCTGCAATCCAGAAGCATGTGTCACCCATGCAGATTGAGTTGTTCATTTATTTATGCAGATTGAGTTGTTCATTTATTTTGAATTCAAAAGCATTTATTTTGAAAAAGAATAAAATGTTGAATTAGTTAGTTAGTGCATAATCATTAAAATTTTAATTTAACTTTTAAAATCTCAAGTTTCAATACTGAGCTCTTGTTCCTGTTCCTGTTCCCACCCATTTCAATGGTTTTTCCTCATCGAGAAGGAATTCTATTTCCCAATCAAGAGTATATTTCCTTAGTAATGGATTATCTCTCTAACAGAAGTAAAGAGGCAGTTTCAGGGTTTAAATAAAAGAACAGATTTCCCTATATCTTATTATCTCAAGGAAGAAATATTTGAAAAAAACAAGTATACATAGATCCTATTAATCAATAACAAGAAGGTCAGTATTTCCAGGTTAGCAATATTCAGCCTGTTAAGCAGCATTGAATGCTGCGACAGGTGGATTATAGGTCATCATATCTTAATGCAGCATTGAATGCTGCAGCAGGTAGATTATAGGTCATCAAATATTAATGCATTAAGATATGATGGTCTATAATCCACCTGCCCCAGCATTCAATGTTGCTTAGCAGGCTGGATATTGGCAGACATATTTCTTTTTATCTAAGAAGGTCAATCTCTTTAACACTAATATGTACTTCTAATGACTTTTATCATCCCTTACTCTTTAAGATCCTACGACTTATAATCCACCTACAGCAACATTGAATACTGCGTAGCAAGTTAGATATTGACTACACTATCTCTATCTATCTATGAAGGTCAGTCTCTGTAGTACCAGTCCGTGCTTCTATGTCTAGTGGCTTTTATCTCTTTAGGCTCTCTAATGGCTTCTATCGCTTACCCGTGCTTCTCCCGTGCTTCTATCTCTTCCCCGTGCCTTTGAAAATCGACTCGCCATTTGTCCTCTCCATGTGTCCTTGACTTTGAGTACTCCTACATTATCGTCATCCTGCTGCTCTAGCTAGGTAGATCGTTCGTGGCTGCAGAGAATTAATACATTGATGTTGCAGCCTGCAGGTTGTTATTGAGAAGGCATTGCTTCTGTACTCACCCACTCCAGATGTCCTCGTATAACAGAACACGTTGGTGCGCAAGTTTTCGCAGACTTTGTGGTTGATGCGACGTTTTCGTTGATATTTCCTTCTAATTCAGAGACAGCGGACAACCCGTTTCTAAAAGATCCCGCCCTTAATTGTCTGCAATGATTTATAAAATATCGCCTCTTCTCTGCACAATTATAACACTCCGATGATGTCTGGATGAAACTCAACTCCGAGGGATTAATCCCTCCCTGTCGGATCATCACT
>SNQJ01S0009740.1:156533-169861 GCA_010110895.2 Picea sitchensis | reverse complement strand
ATGTGTTCGGGAGTGGAGACCATGGAGACAAATGAAAATTGTTGTGTCATCGTAAATTTATTTAATCATGATAATCATTATTAATCACGAGCAGTAATGGCTAACAAATGCATTTTGAAATGAAAGAAAGTTAATACATTAAATCTTAGTGTATCATTTATGAGAACGACGAAGAATATTTGTTTTTAATGAAATATTGTCCACATAAAGATCAACCTGGATTAAAAGCATATTCAATCTGGTTATTTTCAATAGATGTATGCCTATCAACGTAAATGTGCGAAGTATTTATGGGGTTGATGTTTCTCATGCAAATTCAAGCCTTTATTGGAAACATGGCCCAACCAAAACCAATTTATTGCAAGGAACGTGGTTCAAGATAACAAACCATAGGTCTTGGGGTTCCAAATTCACTAAGATGCATAAAATATGATTAATTATGTTGTACTTCTAAGAAATTTTTTGCTAAACTAACATTAATTTCATTCAATACTCTCAAGATAACATACAACAAGGGTTAGGTCCAATTTCCACAAATATTTTGGTTAGTCATCTAGATTTTTATAGGAACCTTCATAGAGCTCTAATAGAAAGTGTTTCTCTTGACAATTGCTATTGATTGGGAAGGTTGTCCACCATACATCCATTGATGATTAACCCATATAAACCTCTTTGGCACTAGGCACATGTCTACCATCCACATTTGAATGAATAAAAAATGTATGATCCTAATAAAGCATAAGCAATCCTTTGTCTTTTCTATCTTTTTTTTTACAGAAACTGGGGAATTTGTATTAGCAAAAAGGGTGCGACAGAAGCTCGCAGAAGAGTTACAAATTACAAGAAAATTTGGGCCAATCCGGGGCCTAAAAAAGACAACTACTCCAAGCAACAAATCACTGTTTCAAATACTCAAATAAAAACTTCACATAGAATAACCTTACAAAATACACTCGGGAAAAGACTTTGAGGATAAAAGTGAAGAAACATGGCATATAAATTGACTTGTTGGGGATGAGCCTGCCATTTCAAATAACTTACGGGCATGAATTTGTGTTACCATTGGTTGTGATATTATTTATGTTTTTTTCTTCTTTCCTACTACCTTCCAAACTTCTTTTGTAGTTGTTGGGGTATTTGTGGTGCGTGTGGTTCCTAGATTGTCTTGATCTAGAGATTCTACTTTTTCTTGTTCCAGTACCTTAGCTTGTTCAACCTAATCTTCCCAACATGTCGATGGATGGGGGGTTGGCAAATTCTGTAGTCCCTTATCTGAGTCTTGAGGGGAAGATTCCTCTTTCGTCGACTTCTATTTGAGAAGGTTTCCCACTGTCTTGTGGAGGATTTTTGAAGTATTTTGAGATTACTTGATGGTCGTCATTAGAGCCGACCCATCAAGTTGATTTCTGATTCTTTCAATTATTCCTATACCCTTTGGGGCATTGAGTTGCAAGATGTCCTATTCAAAACAAGATTTGCAATGCAAGGAAACTCTCTCATAATATAGTTTCTGAGACCAAGAATAATTATTACCAGTAAGAATAAATTCAGCTGGGAACCCTTTATTGAAGTCCATTTCCACGTAGGTGTGGGCGAATGTAGATGTGTTGTGCCTCGTAGTTTCACGACAGAACTTTCCTAAAGCTGAACCGATGGATTCAAGAGAGGGTAAACCCCAAAAATGCAAGGGCATACTGGGGATTCGTACCCAAACTGAGGCCAATAAGAGAATTTCAGACATCATATTGAAAGGAGTCCAGGGTTTCATGCACAAACCTGAGTTTCCCCAAAACCACATACTTGAGTTGAAAATCAGATCCTTATCCTCCTCAATGTCGAACTCAACAATGAAGAAGCATTTTGCATAAGGATGAATGGAATCTTCTTTTTGAATGATTGGGATCCAGGTAGCAAAGATCCAGCTATTGAGATTTGCTAACTTTGGCCAGAAACTGTTGAAGTAATAGACTAAACTTACGAATTTGTAATAC
Organism: Picea sitchensis; assembly: GCA_010110895.2. Classification (NCBI taxonomy): domain Eukaryota; kingdom Viridiplantae; phylum Streptophyta; class Pinopsida; order Pinales; family Pinaceae; genus Picea; species Picea sitchensis. The sequence continues at coordinate 167,870 of SNQJ01S0009740.1, read as the reverse complement.
TCTTCCTCATCATCAACATCTTGACCCATGGGAATGACGAGAGACGAGGCTTACTAAACAAGAAGAGAAGAAGAAGGGGGAGCAAAATCCCTGTAGATTACATCACAAAAATAGGAACTGGAAAAATCACATGACAACCTACACATGGAAATGAAGGGGATGACCCCACGACTTAGGGCACCAACAAAAATGGAATAGCCCACAACTATTTCTAGAGAGGGGAAAAACCCTGGAAATCAGTCTAGGCAAGTGCAGGGAGTTGTGAGTGGTTAGGGTTAAACCCTAACTGCCACGACCAGACATAAGAGCAACACCATCACGAGCTCAATCCTAATCAAATTTCAGAGTTGTAACTGCATAAAAAAATCCTTTGTTATTCATAAACCATCTAAAAAAAATCTTACTCCAATTTCTTTCCACATTCATTTCCCAAACTTAAAAATAAAAACCAGATGCATATTATAATTTGTATACATGAAATATCTAAAGTAATGTTACTACAATAATATATATATATATATATATATATATGAGGCAACATGTGTGCACACAGAAAGTGAGTGATCAATTTATAATATTTTTGCACTTCTTTACTTTATTGGTTAACATAACCACAAAGTTAGAAACCGTTTTTTAGTGTGGTGGAGGGGTTTCCATATACGCATAACCTTTAAATTTAAACATTGTTATTGCAGCAAGTTGTAAGACTTACAACGATACAACATTTTACATTTTTAAGCAAGTAAACGAAATGATATTGCTTTTAACTATTAAACTCAAGAAAAACATAGGAGAAATAACATAAATATTTGACACTTCATAAATACTTTATATTTTTAAGAAAGTAAAGGAAATGATATTGCTTTTAACTACTAAACTTAAGAAAAACATAGGAGAAATAACATAAATATTTGACAGTTCATAAATAATTTATTTTCTATAGTACTTGTATTATTAATTTCGTTTTGTGTGCATATCTATCTTCAAGAAGTAAGTGTGGAAGAGCCTCTTTGAGCCTATAAGACACGCTCTTCATTGCGGAATGCAAAGATCATAGTAAAAAGCATGGCATGCAAAGCTCATCCTATTGGCTCTTATGGGGTAGATTTTTCCTCTGTTATGGAAAAAAAATCATTCTTAATAAACTAGTGGCTTGAGAGAAGCCATGGCATATAATGGTCAAAGAAGAAACTGCCAACAGGATGATGATAATGGAAGGGGATCATCAAAATCCCACAAATGAAAACACTACAACCATATCGATTGAGGACAAAAAAAATTATGTTGGAAATGCTAATGCTTACCCAATGTTGATTTTGAGAAAATATGTCATTGGGATCATGATGGAAACCTTAAGGTCAACATTAAAATGGAATATCCGTATTATATGAAGAAGAGGTCGTGTCAAGTTTTATTATCATTGATTTGCGTACTCTTATATGAAATTAGGTAAGGCATGGTGTTTGCATATTAGAGTTAGGGATATCTAATGTCCCCTGCAACATCTAGATATTTTGATTTTGTTATTATTTGGATGGAAGGTTTCATTTCTACATATGTCAAACAATAGGATTTTTAAGAGCTACAAAGAAAGATACAAAGGATATCTCTACTTTCTCAAGAAACAAATGGACATTGAATCTTGTTATGTGTTGACTTGCAACATAGAACTCATGTGGTGTTCTCATTAGTTGAATCCAATGCCTTATGTAAAGGACATTGCTGACCCCTTGGAAAAATCCTACAACATGACCAAGATATTAAAATTGAATCTCACATACAACATGGAGTAACATTAAAAAAACCCGCAAGCCGAATTATGGGAATGTATATTTGGTCAATGTTATTGGAGGGATTGAGCACTACATATAGAATAATTAGTTATACAGGTTTCCAAATGCAAGTTGATGATACACAACAAAGTATGTAGTTGAAGGTGGAGGTGGTGMGGGCAAGGCATGTGAAGGAGGATAATGAAAATCTATTTGTTCATTATTATATACAAAGTTTTGGTGGTACTAGGATAATGAATACTATGCCAATGTTGGCTTTGTCACATCTAAAGTGGAGACAAACTTTATTAGTGGAATGCACATCAGAGAAAGAAAATGGCAATCTGAGTTTCAAATCTTAGATCTGAGTTACTTGTGTTTGAAGTAAGGTGGGGAATTTCTGAAACTCATTGGAAGAGTTTGAATAACATAGAAAGAGTTATTGGAACATGCTAGTTTCTCAATGTAGAAATTTATTTCCATGTACAGACTTCATTCTAGCTTAAAAAATTAACGCCTATTGTCTATAGAAGATTATCAAATTGTGTTCAATTCTCACTATGGTAGCGTTGAAGAAGACAATCTTCCAAGAAATGAACAAAAGTTACATCTGTAGGATAAGTAGGTCCAAAACGAATAAACTAAGTGATTTCATGGGTCAAATGATGTATTCTACAAACACCCACCAACAATATCAATTACGAGTTGTGACTTCCTAAATCACCTTATTTTTATTTTTATAATTGATTTATTGATTGATTTATTTTTATTTTTTATTTTTATTTTTAATTTTCTTACAATTATGATTAAAACCGAAACTAATTACTTGAATCATGACCTTCTACCAATGAAAAAATAGAATCAACATATTTTAAAAATTCTAAAATCATTAATCTATTTTTCAATTATTATGTTTAATATGCAATTTTGTCGAAACTCTATAAAACTCTATAAAAATTTTTTAACAAATATAAATTCAGATGATTTTGACGTTAAAGCAAAAGTTATTATAGTCCCCACTTTGGTAGTGACTAATAATGAGGTATCTAAAATAATTTTAATAAAGTAAAATAAAATAAAAGAAAGTTGAGATAATGTTAAAATAAAAAACTAAATTAAACATAATAATAAAAAATATTATAAAAATGCTTACAATAATAATATTAAAGAATATAATTATAATAAAATAAATCAACATAGATCTATTCTAACTTAGAAGTTTTTAACAACTTAGAAGTTTTAATAACTTAGAAGTTTGTGACATGATTTCTTTTTAATTCATTTTCATTCTTAATAGATTCATGGTTAAAAAGGAAGGTATACTAGAAATATTTGGAGGATGGGGGCTTTTTGTAAGTGCATTCCAGGGTTATCATGGGTGTGAATTAGGGTAAACTCTCGGTTTTGAATGGTAGGTTGCAGGATTGATCCATCATAAAAAGGATGATGAAAATAGATGAGGAGGGGTTGCACTACTTTCATGACTCAATGGAGGGCCATCCAATTTGGGTAAGCCCATGTTTTCACCAACCTAACACCCTAGTGGATTTAGGGAAGATATTTTAAGTGGGTTCGCACCTGTTAGAGGAGGACATCTTAACTATCATCGACGAGTTGTCCCAAGAATTAGCCACAGGTGCATCTAGGGTGGAGTTTCGGTTGGAGGCAAGGATGAAGGGTCGAGGCGTTGATCCTCTCGGGGTTCTTAATGATGCACTTGATCTTCCACCTAAGGCATATGAGGGGGTAGATATTGGCGATCCTAGATAGAAGTTCCCTAGGATTTCTAGGGACAAATCCTTTACTCACATTAACGATAACGATGGTACCAACATCCCTTTGTTTGATTCTTGCAGGGATTTTGAATTTCCTTTCTACAACACAATTAGAAAAATTAATGCTTGACCGGAGGTAGGATTCATCGATAACATGTTGGATCTAAAACTGATGAGCATATATACAATTATGGAAGCAAGGAACCTAGGGAAACCTCCACTGGAAGGGGAAAGGAAATCCAAAAGGAGGAAATGCATTAAAAAATGTTGGAGCTGGTAATCCTAAACTTGGGGACGAAAACCAAGTTAAATGATGTCATGGAATTCAAAGAACTGCTAGTCACATGGATGTTTCCTGGAAGAAAAATGTCTTGTGATTGTCTTAAGGATTAGACAAGAGTTAATTTTGAACCATTAGTTGGATACTCTCGCTCCATTATGGCCTTGGAAAATGGTTGGTTGGTATGGGTTTTCAAATCAACAACATAGGTTAGAAAAGTATTACAAAATCGGTGGAAGTGGGGTTCACAAAATCTATTTATGAAAAAATGGCATGTGGACTTTGATGCTAGAATGGATCGTGTAGACATTCTTCTAGTGTGGGTTCAAATTCTAGGTCTTCCACTTGTGTTATGTTCATAGGATTTGTTTAAAGCTATATGGAATTCTCTTGATTCATTTTATGAAGTTGATTACTCTTTCTGGAACATAGGGTACTTTGGGATGGCAAGAATTCTGGTGGGATTAGAGACAAGCAAAGGATTGGTAAAGGAAATGGTTATTAAGATAGGTGTAGACATTTATCATCTAACCCAATATTATAGAGTTATACCATTCAAGTGTAGGTGTTTCCATATATGTGATCCTTCTCAAATAAATTAGTCACGAGTATCGGGAGTGGAACTAATGTAAATTCCTCACAACCCATGAAGGATAGAGGATATAAGTGATAAGAAACACATAGAATGTCTTCCAGATAATGCACTAATACCAGAAGAATAACATTTATCCTATGCTCATCAAAAGGAACATATCATGGATGTTATCAATGACAACAAAGAATGCACACCTCTCACGAGAAATCCATCACAATTACCTGCCCCAAATAAAAGGAAATACTCTTAAAAAATAGTTTTTGGAACGTGGGGGTTAGAGGTAGAATCTAAAGGATTGTGTTCAATTAGTGAATTTTTTTCTAGTATTTCAAGCATAAAAAAATCTTGCTTCCCCACCCGTATTCTTATGCATGTGATTGAAAGGCCTCTGGTAGATGAATATGTACAAGTAGGGACTTGAGAAACACCAAATATGGGAATAGAAGTTGGAGTGGCTTCTCAAGATTCCTCTCACCATGAATCCTCAAAATATAACCTTAGACCCAGGAGTAAAGGAACCCTAAAATTCCATTGGAAGGTGGCAAGGGGGTTAGGGTTCCTGAAAGGCCAAAAACCTAACCAGAGAGGGAGGAAGTCTTATATGTCCATGGTGCAAAAACAAGCATCCTCAGAGATCGGATTCATAAAATAATTATAACTAATAGGGGATCTTAGAGAAAATGTCCTTGGTGAGGGTCTTAAATGATTTTATTGACCCTAAATTATTGAGGGTTGGGCAATCCCTCAAAGAAATTGGCCATTAAGAGGATAATAGAGGAATTAAAACCCTCTATTATCATGCTTCACGAAATTATGACTAAGGGGGATAAAATAATTCTAGAAATATCAAATTTATGATTGGGTGGGATTTAGTTATATTGATGTTATTAGAAGATATGGTGGGAACATAACTAGTTGGCATAGGTGCTCATATACCCTTTATAACTCCCATTCTTTTCCTATAGGTTTAGGGGAATCCCTTTTCTCAGTGGATATGGGGAAAGAAATATTTGTCTTGAATTTATATGGCCCTTACTCAAATAGAGTGAAATATTGGGACAAGTTCTTCAGAATGAAGTGTATTTAGAGTGGCCTTGTGGTGATAGGGGGAGACCCAAACTTTATGTTAGGAGCATAAAAAATATGGGGACTTAAAGGACAAATGGATTGTCTTTCAAGTTAATTTATAAGAAAATTCTAAGAAGAAGGATTGTTGGACATTGAACCAACAAAATGACTCCCACCTAGAGGAATAAGAGAACATGGGAAGAAATAATAGTCAAGAGGGTTGAATTATTCTTAACCTTTAAGGATTTCTATATGAATTCATTCAGGTAAGATAATGGGTAGCCTCAGGAGGGGATTCATGCATGTTATCACAAGATTTGTACTTGTGCAAAGCCCCAACGTAAGTCCTCAAATCTGCGTAACTACAAGAAATCCTACCATTGTCACCTTAGTAAGAAATCCCCTCGTTTTAGTGATGGAGGAGGTCCACCATAGGGGAGGCTTCCCTAGTGACCTCAAGGGATCAAAGTACCAATTTTGTTATCCAATCCTACCACCCCATCTCTTGATCACCTAAGTTAAGGTCTAGGTCAAGGAGAACTAAGAGGTATAGAGGTGTTTGAGTACCTACCTAGAACAATAACACTTATAGCATATATATAATTATTTCCAAGTACAAGCATGCAAATAATACCTCTTTAAGACACTAGATAGTGAAATTTACTATGGTTGTCATGAAATTGCAACAAGACAACAATTTATAACAACACTACAAGCTTGTAACAACAACAATAAAAAGATATCAGAATTGCATCAATTAATAAGGAAAACTTAGCACATATCCAATAGATTAATATCCAATTGTTTCAAGCAATTTCTGAGCATGTTATACCACTATTATATAAATGTATGCAACAAATTAGAGTATGTTAATATGGTTGTAGCAAACATTTTCAATAACAACAAGTTTATTAGTCAATTATCTTAACTTAGTATTAGTAAAGTTAGTAGGAAGCTTGAGAGAATTAAAATAAAGAGTTTGTTGATCACTTTCACCATAAGAGAGATTAGAGATTAGTGACTTTGAGTGCTATGGATTCTTTGTTGGAATAGTGAGANCAAATCATCTCGAATTTGAGTGAATTTGTTGAGGTAGGAAGCAATAGTGTCTCCCCTAGCCATCTTGGTGCTCCTGAGTTTTTCTCTAAGGATCATCTTTTTGCTTTGGTTGTTTGATTGATACAGCTTAGTCAGAGATTCCCTCATCTCCTTGGATGTCTTCTTCCTTGACAGGTGAGGAATTATGTGGTCCTTCACCCCATCAATGGTTATCATTCTGGCCTTCACATCCTTTTTGATATGAGCTGCAAGCTGTGTTGGATCAGCTGGGGGTACTGGGGTTCATTCAACAAACTCCCATAGCCCCTGTTCTTCTAGCACTAGAGCTATGCGCTCTCTCCATGGACTAAAGTTTGAAGTGCCCTCAAGTCTATCTTCAAATCTTAACCCTGCATTTTCCATTTCACTAAAGCCCTAGCTCACTCGCCCTCCTTGGCCGCTCAACCTTCTCTACTTCAAATAATTTCTGGTCTCACACCTGAAATACACTTGGTTTTTTTGTATTCAGAGGTTGAGCTCTGATACCATGTTAAACTTTGAGAACCCAACAATCAGATTTTAAGTGCCAATAATTCCATTACCCAGTTTTACTTCAATGCTGATACTTAAATTTGAAAACTATGCATCAGAAATACAACTGAGTTCAAACACAAAAGCACATAAAAAAACAAGAAACCAAGCACATAAAAAAACAAGAAACCAAGCACTTACACTATTACATAATTTTTACCTTAGAAACCCCAGTGTGGGGAAAACCAACAAAGGGGATTTTTATTGGCTTCAGAGGAAAATTATTACGACATAAATTTCTGAGAAATTCTTACAGCCCAGAATTTTCGCCTTCTTCAGCGCAATATGACCCAACACTTATGCTCATATGGTACAACCCAACTTTGCCTCTTCTGGTTGCTGTTGTACGACCCTAACTTGGCCTCTCTTTCTGCTGCTATGTACGACCTCAACTCGGCCTGTCCAAGTGTTGTTGTATGCCCCAATTAGCGGCCCTCTCTTGCTGCTGCTATACAACTTGGAAATTGGCCTTCTCTTGTTGCTGGGTACAACCTGTAACTCAACCCTCTCTCTGCTGTAGGGCCCAACCAACGCGCCTCACTCCCAGCTGCTCGACAAACCCTCTTCCTCAACCAAATCACCCTCTTTCTCTTTTTTTCAAGTGTGTGTCCTCAACTTGTCACTTCAACACTTTATATTTTCATCTTCACTCTGTTTCCCCTTTGAGAACTTTTTGGAAGGGTCAAGAAAGTTCTTTATTAGAATTATTAATTTCCTAAGTTAGAAACTTTTAGGAAATATGAGTTATAAATCCAATAATAATTAAATGAATAATTATTATGCTTTTCATAAGTTAGACTTAGGATAAAATAAAAATGTTGATATGGGAAATAATTAATTTGTCTCCTGCATGCCTGGACACAAGGCCTATGCAGAAACACCTTCCGAAGTTACAAATTTAACAGGGAGAAATGGTAGATGACTTTTACAACAAATGTCACTTCAGGAGGCATTGGGGCAAGTAAGTTGAGACGGATTGGACCAAGGAAGAATTAAAGGAACACACATGAACGATATTTAAAGTAGTAGAAATGTAGAAGATAAGAAACATGGTAGCTAGGAAAGAGATCACAGAGGAAGAATAAAAAATCACCTTGTAGGGTTTAAATGGGCATAATGAGCATGGGGAGCATGGGGTATATAATAGTTGTTGACTTATGGAAGTTAGTAGAGTAGTGATGGAAAAGTACATTCACTAGATGAGGTCTTGTTTGTATAAAATTATGTTCTTGAAAGTTGAGGGAGATCTCATAGTGGAGTGCACCCAAAGTTATAGAATTGGAACATATTTGCCCCAACATTATGAAATAGACTGGAACTAGACAAAAAACTGGTCGAACAAAAAACATTTAAAATATTCAATTTTTCACTGTGTTACTAGATTTGCCACCCCTTTGTGGACCCAATTTGGATTTGCTAGGATCCATCTTGTAAGTGGATCCCCTACAGAAGGAAATGCATCCTGAGCCCATGAAATGGATCCTGTGGAAAATGAAATGAATCCTAAACCTTCCAAAGCTTTTTTGACCCATTGATGCCCCCCAAAATGATTTTTTAATGGAAAATCCCAAAACCCTAAATGCATGAGGGCCAAAACCCTAAACCCCATTGTTGGTCAAGTTCTGATCTATCCTTATGTCAAGATTTGCTTTCGAGGTCTAATCTATGAATGTCAAATCTCAAGGTTTGTTCTACCAAGGTCTACTTTCAAGGTTTGATCTATCATTATGGTCAAGCTTTGTCGTCAAGGTCCCACACAACCTCTCTTTATGACATTCCTGGGAAACCTCCCACTCACATCTGTTCCCTTCCCTCTTCTTGCCACTTTTTCTTTGAGAAAGACATCAGGAGAGCAACCAAAGCTATGAGCACCAACAGAGTAGTAGATGAAGAAGGCCTCCAGGCCAAATTCCTTATGCACGACATTCGTTCCCTTGACTCACATATTGCTGATTTATTTAACTATGTGGTATGTTCAAGTTTCCCCCACTCCTTAACAAGGCACACCATTCACCCTATTCACAAATCAGTGAATACTTCTGATTCGAACATTTACAGGACTATCATGGTGGGACATACATATCACATTCTCCAAACTTTATGCCATAGCTCTACGTCTATGACTTTTTGATGATTTAGAGAGTTGTCATCTTAGAGCTAAGGAATAGACCGATTTCCGCCTGGATTACCAGACGATCGATCACATTTTCACACTTAGAGCCATGATTGAGGAGGCTCATCATCGCTCTTCGAGGGTTTACTGTTGTTTTGTAGACTTCCGAAAAGCTTTTGGCACAAGTGCCATATGAGGCTTTATTCCAAAGACTTCGCGACATCAACATATTTGAGACCCTCCTAGCAACCATCATAAGATTGTATGAGTCAGTTTTGGGATGTCTCAGGTTGGCTCATGACCTCTCCGACTTCATTCAGAGTACCATTGGGGTGAAGCAAGGATGCCCCCTCTCGTCGTCTCTTTTTGGAATCTATATTGATGAGCTAGAGTCTTTCCTCCATGACCACATCCAAGATGGAGATGGTTGTCTCCTTCATCAGGTGCTGATCTCCCTGCTCCTTTTTGCTAATGATCTGATCTTGTTGGCCTCTACTCCCGAGGGCTTATAGAGGCAAATTGATGCCTTAGCCAGTTTTTGTGACCTCCGACAATTGACGGTCAACTTGGGTAAAACCAAGGTCATGATCTTCAATGCTTCAAAGCATCCTCTGACAGACTTACACTTCTACTTCAGGGGGGAAGAGATTGAGATCAACACAACTTACACTTACCAGGGGTCCAGTTCATAGGGCCTTGTTTTGGTATGCGGTGTTATCGCAAGATTTGTAGTTGTGCAAATCCCAACACAAGATCACCAAATCTTGCGTAATTGCAGGATATCCTACCACTGTCACCTTAGTAAGAAATCCTCACGTTTTAGTGATGGAGGAGGTCCACCACAGGGAAGGCTTCCCCAGTGACCTCAAGGGATCAAAGTAGCAAGTTTGTCAGCTAAGGCTACTGCCCCCTCTCTTGATCACCTAAATCAAGGTCTAGGTCAAAGGAAAAGAAGGGTATGAAGCTGTTTGAGTACTTGCCCGGAACAAGAACACTTATAGCATATATATGATGATTTCCAAGTACAAGTATGCAAGTAATACCTCTTTAAGACACTAGCCAACAAAGATCACTATGGCTATTATGAAATTACAGCAGATTACAGTAGTACAACAATAGATAAATTATAACAGCAACAAGAAATACACTTCAGAATTGCAACAATTTACCATGAAAACTTAGCATTAACTCAATAGAACATTGTCCAACTGTTAGATACTAACATACTCTAATTTTCTGCATACATTACTTTAATAGTAGCCTAACTTACCCAGAATTGCAACAATTTACCATGAAAACTTAGCATTAACTCAATAGAACATTGTCCAACTGTTAGATGCAATTTCTGGGTAAGTTAGACTACTATTAAAGTAATGTATGCAGCAAATTAGGGTATGTTAGTATGGCTGTAGCAAAATTTTGCAAGAGCAGCAAGTTTATTAGTGAATTAGCTTAAGTTTGTGTTAGTAAAGTTAGTAGGAAGCTTGAGAGAATGAAAATTGAGAGTTTGTTGATCACTTTCACCATAAGAGAGCTTGAAGATCAGTGCCTTTGAGGGCTATGGAGTCTTTACAAAAATAAATGCAACTAACTTGAAACTTGATCTAGATGTAACCACAAGAGGTAGGATTCATTCTCTAAGGTGCTAGCACATTAAGGCCTTAGAGATTAAACCTTGAGGAGAGGGATCTTCTAGGGTGTGAGCACTTTTGGGCCCCAAAAACCTTTTCTCCCTTCTTGTAGCTTCAGCTAGGTCAAGAATCAAGAGTCTAGGGCTAAAATCTTAAAGTGCTAGCACTTTAGGGCTTTAGGAGTCTAACCCTACCTTAACAAATTATGGATAATATTAACATTGTGAGAGGAGGAAGCACTTATGCTCCTCTCTTAGGGTTTTGCCAATCTAGATCTTAAATATGAACAAGTAAAATTCACCATAAAACATTTAATAACACGAGATAAAATTGCAGAAATTTACTTACTTTACCAAGATATGACAAGAACAAACCCTAATTGCAAAAATACCATCCAAAAATCAACAAAGAAGTATCCAAACTTGACCTCCAAGGGATAGCACATAAGAGAGAAAAGTCGATTGCCCAAAAATA
>SNQJ01S0009740.1:88278-118244 GCA_010110895.2 Picea sitchensis | reverse complement strand
TGGCTTCTCATCCTGATCACTTTCATCGCATGGGAGATGCTGGAAGGTGCGACCTTCCCAGACATTGAGTCGTTTGAAACTCTGGCCGCGAAGTTCAGTACACTATGGTACTTGAACGACATGAAAAAGAAGTGGCAATCAAATTTCATATTCCACACTTATTACAACCAGTTGAAGGTGGCCATCCAGTCTGCGCCTTGTATAACCCCGAACACTCTCCACAGGTTCAGGCCCTTGATAAAATTCAACGCAGACCGCCATTTCTTCTATATCATAGCGCGTGCTGATAAGCATAAACAACAACTACAGTCGTACTACAATTTGATGAAGGATGACTTGGAAGAGATTACCAAGGAATGGTCGGTAGACCTCCTTGTTCCAGTGAACCCTGCAGAGATGTCCGATGTTGATGGTCCAGAAACTGCGACGGATATACATGGACCTAGAAAGACAAAGAAGAATGAAGAGGTCCATGATTTAGATAGCACATCCATGAAGACCGCTTCCATCTCAGCAGAGAAATGAGGATATGGCGGAGAGATAGATGACACAGAATTTGAACCATAGAAAGGTGAGGTTACACCGCCTAGAGACGAGGATCACCCCTCAAAGAAAAGGAAGGTTTCCCCACCGAAACCTTCTTCAAGGAAGAAAATGAAAGCAACGAGGACCAAATTTGAGACCACCCTCACATCAGATGACTTCGACTTCATCGTCGTAGCACTGAACGATGCTTCGCTAGAGATAGCAGAGAAGTAAGAAGCTAAGCAGGAGGAGGTGTTCAGTCGGATTAAGGAAGAGATCCAAATGGTGCAGCGGGAAGTACAGTCCAACCGCACAGTTTTCACTGCGCCTCTGTCAGCAGGAACATCATAACTAGGTGATGAGCCAACTGAACTACACCACATTGCTGATACAGTAGAAGCTTGCCTTCAACGAGCTCAGGAAGAGACAACACAAGCCACCTAGGCTTTAGCACAAGTACATAAAGACCTTGAGGAGAAACACAGTGCTGCATAATGGGAAAAAATTGCTTTGCAAGCAAAGTGGGATGAAGAAAAAGTACAGTTACAAAAAATCAAGGAACAATTGCTCATCGAGCAACTCGAATTTAAGGAAATGGTTCACAGAGCACTTCGCTCTATGACAGTCATCGAAGTAAGGGTTGAAGAGATATTTCCACAACAGGTGGCACAACTTGAAGAAGTAATCTAGTAGCTCCAACAATGAGTAGCAGACTTGGTGTTTCGCACTGTGCCTGAAACCCCTCAAGACGTAAGGGACTAGCGAGAAGCAACTGCCCACAACACAGTTGAAAGATTAAAATCTCTTGCCTTGGAGTGCAAGCAGTTGAGTAACCAAAGTTCCCAGACATACGAGAACCTCACTGAAAACCCAGAGTTACAGACACTGGAGTCTCAGCTCCAGGAAGCGAAGCAGCACGTAGATACACTACAGGCGCAGCTGAAGGCTCTGTCAGCTGTAGAACAGATGAAGAGTTCTCATGAACAATGCACAACTCAGTAGCAGATTCATATGCTTCAAAGAAAAGTGATGGAAGTCACTCAACAACTTCAACCTATGCAAGATAAGGCATGCCAGTTGTTTACAGAGGTGGATAACCAAGGAGAAGAACTAGAACAGGTTGTCACCACAACAAAACAACGCCTAGAAGGGCTAGTGAATGATGCAGTAATACAAGAGTTCATCGAACAAGAGGCGACAACAAAGCAGCAAGTCGAAGCAGCTCGGGCCAAGCTCGAGGCATTCGAAGCCGAACTGATCAGACCAGAGTGACTCGGGACTAGTCACATGTGAGTGTTGGGGGCCTATTGTCCCTTGACCAAGTTTTGGGAGTTTCTTGGTTCTGTTGACCTATTTTGGGACTTCGACAGCCTCTCGAAGGAAGAGCGCAAGACGAAGCAGAGATCATGAGATCTCAGCCCCATTTTGGGCCCCTTTTAGGGTTTTTTGGAATATGTAATAGGAATGGGATGTCGACCCATGGGTTTACCCATGTTTAGGCCTATTTTGTATGTATAAATAGAAGGATAGGTAATGTAAGAAGGAGAGAATAGTACATCTATGTGAAGTGAATGTATGCTAAGTGCGCGTAGAGTCTATAAGTGCTTTGTGCATGACTGTAAGAGACTTGCATAACTAAGTGCAGATCCTTGTAGTGGATTTTGGAGAGCTTAGTGCTATAACGCAAGGAAGAAGGATATAGCGAGTTGCACAGATCTTTTGTCCTATGCAGAGTAAGGGTTTTGATGGTTTTGTGCTTGTAACTGATTGACCATAGACAATAAAGAAGAATATTTGGTGGACGTAACCCCAGGGTGTCGTTGAACCACGTAAACACTATGTTATGTGCTTTGTCTTGATGTGTTCATATGTTATATGCTAAGTTCTCTGATATGTTTAGATAGATCTATTTATGCTTTGTTCTTATTATATGTGAGAATGTTAGATCTTATCTAGATAGTCTTGCTTAGTGCTTGATATGCTTATTCTGATCCATTTGTATATGCTAAGTGCTTGAATACTGTAGATAAGTGGGATTACTGTGAAGTTCTGTACTAACAACGAAGTGGATATTTATTTCATATTGAGGAACTAACGGTGATAAGTGATTTATTAAGTGTTATAATCACAGATCTGTGTCCCATATAAGGTTGCAGACACCTGAGTCTTGCAACCACCCTTTCCTCTACCTCGGGTGAGACTTCATCTACTTCGCAGGTGTTGCCGAAAGGGCCGATAGTTAGGGCTTTGTTGGTGCGCTATTGTAGCGTTGAACCCTGGGTCTAGCCCTGTGCCAACACAAGTCGTGAGTAAATTTACAGAGCCGAAGGATTTACCTTAAAGAACAATATTGAAAATATGGCACCAACAAATGCAACAACCTCAGAACATAATAAAGGACGAACTAGAACAACAACAACATTACTAGAAGTTGAGGAGACTCTGGGAGCATCCTCGTTAGAGCCAATTTTTTCAAGGGAATACATTCCACCGAGGAAGGATGATTACAAACCAGTTAAGTTAAAGAAGGAGGCCATGTATGAATTGGTAACAAGAACAATCCTAGAGGGGGTAATCATTGACGAGGATATTCTAGGAAAGGTTTTGTAGCTAAAATACGCAGACCATGACATCACAAATACAACAAATTTCCCTGACCTTGTGCCTATACACTACCTAGAGATGAAAATTGATGCAAAGACAAACCTTCCCTTAGTTGAGCCATAGGTATGGGCTAGAGGGTTGGAGCGAGCTAGTCTACTAAATCTATTTGAAATCCTGGACTTTGGCAGGAGCCAAGAGATCAATATATGTGTAAAGATATTTTTAAGTTGTGTGCATGGCAACTATTTGTGATTAGAGATTCCAATTTCAATAAACATAGACCTAATTGCATGAATCACAGGATTACCGACACATGGAGAAGATCCTAAATTGTTGTTCACAGACCGAAATAATGAGAGGGCACTGTCAGAGGCTATGAAGGAGAAATTCCACACAATTAGAGGTGTGCGCGGGTTATATGTGCCGAGTGTATGTGACCCAATAGTGTGATTTTCGACGCAAGCGTTGGCGTGTAAATTTATGAGGAAATGCATGAAATACCAAGTTCCTGAAAGCGTGATATCTATGACCGAGAAATGTGTAGAAGGGGTAATGATGATATTGCCACCATTTTTACTAAACCAATTCTTGATAGACTGCGTGGAAGAACAAGAAAAAGGTATGTAATTCCACTATTCCTGATTGTTACTTATGATCACCTTAGTAGAATGGAAATAACTAGAGGATACATAGTTTATGGGTATGAGAGGCAAGCTGTGTTTGGCCTCGAAGTATCAGAAYTTGTGGTACAYGATGCACAAGGGACGATAATTCGACAACAATATTGAGTTGTATTTGTATAAGGAAATGTATCGAGGATACACCACATATTTTTCGACAACTTGTAGAAACCGACAAATCGATTTCAATATTCATGGAAGATCATCATCACATKTACATACAAGAAAAGAAAGATATGGGAGAGGAATGGGTCAAGACAAAGTACCGAATAACAGAGGAGGACATACAATTGATTATGTAGGATTGGGACGCAGACTGGAAGGTCCCAACGAATGAACAAGAAACAGAAACACAAGAGCCTAAGTTTGAGGAAGTACAAGGCCAATGAAATGACACAAGTAAAAAGAGGAAAGATGCAGAGACATAGAAGGGAAAATCAGTGTTGCATCAAAAAAAGTGAAAAGAGGACAAATAGACAAGTCCATTGGCACTAATGAAATATGACTTTGAGAGGTTTGGAGAACAATTTAAGGAGATCATTGAAGACGTGTTTCAATGCGTAGTCGATAAGCAGGAAGGAATGAACAAAAAAATACAGGAAGAAATGACTGCACTGTGCCAATTGATGGAAGCAACCCAGATTGAAACATTGCAAAAACCAAATGCAGAACCACTGACAAGAACAACAAGGCCCAAAGAAGAAATACCAACAATCCCTTATACATTATAGGTAATGAGGGAGAGTAGAATATTTAAATTAAAATCGGGGTTGATTGCGTTCCCTTCAACTGAAATGCAGGAGAAAGCATGTGTACTAAATCACCTTGACTTAGTCTTATCACAGATACTGAGGGACATGTTGCAAGGGTTACAGGCGAGCATAGTGCAAGAATTGAATTTACACGCAACAAAAACATCTGACGAGTTGGCTAAGGCCACAATAGAGATTTTTAGTGTGCGGATTGAATTCAATAGAGTTGAACAGGAAAGGGATGCATCTGTGCAGAAGGAAGAGAAGTTGAAGCAAGCATTTGAAAAGGTTTGCAAATAAATTCTGTAGGTACCAATCGAGGTGGATACTCCATTGGAAGAAAATAAAGAAAATATCATTGAATCCATCGAGGGCTTCTGAATGAAAATTGTTGACATGAAAACACAAATGACACCAAACACACCACCAGAGGAAAGAGACCAAAGGGAGAAAACAATAAGCATAATAGTGGAGAATAGAAATAATTTGGAAGAAGAATGTGCTAAGTGGTACAAGGATAGCATAAAAGTTTTGAATCAACTGTCGAAAGATGCATAACTACAAAGTATCGAGCAAAAGATTCAAACTGCACAAGGGAAGTCTCATAAGATTAAGGAAACCATGAGTAGTTTTCCACCCACTGAGAAGATGACAACAATGTAAGAAAGTAAGATATTTTACTAAGAGATGAGCCAGCTAAGGGTCGAGCATCAAGCTCACATGGAGCAGATAAAGACACTCCAGGAAAAAGCCTTACAAGTCGTAGAAGAGACATTAGAAGCACAACGCAGGATCAAACAAGCAGTGGAAGAAGCTGAAGAGAAACAAAAGACTCACATCACTGCAGACTTAGTAAAAACAATTTTGGTAACTAAAATAGAGGTCAAATGGAAAACAAACACAACAAAGGAAGTTTTTGACAAATTCAAGGAGAAGTTGAAAAAGGCTTAAGTGGCTCAGGACGAGCCACAGGTGAGTGTTGCGGGTTTGTTGGACATGCATTTTGGAGGAGAAGAATTAAGTTTTGGAGCTGCACCATAGAGGCAGGAAGTGCGTAGTGGGAAGTGCACAGTGTGAAGGGCATAGGTTGAAGGATGCCATTAACAAGATAAAATAAACATGATGGTGCAAAAGAAGGAAAATAAACAATTCAACATAAAAGCAAAAAAAGCAACAATTGAACATAAAATCAAGGAAAGCAGTAGAGCAGTGCTAAAGCAAGAAAAACGGTTATAACCCATTAGGGTTTTCTTGGGATAAGTTGTTACTAGTGGTTTTATGCCTAATTCTATGTATAAATACTTCATGGGTCGGAGAAGAATAGGCTGATAAAAGTAAGGGTTTAGGTTGGGAGGTTAGCGTGCTTATGATTGAGAATCTATGCTTAAGGTCGTGAGGAGAGTTTGTAGAGACATGCTTTCACTGCAGAGCGACTAGGATAGAATGAGGATAATAATATGTTGGATCTATTGTAAGCACAATGTGCAGGCCTAAGGTGATTACTGCATAAATATTAATATAGAAGCCAATTGTTGTTGACGTATCCCAAGGATTGGGTGAACCATGTTAAAATCTTGTGTCTGAATGTGTTGTATTGATGTGATTTGCCTGATGCTATATTTATGCATGTTAGTATAGATTTGATTAATATCTGATTGATGCACAATAATCATGAATATTTTAGTAGGTTGGTTATGTGGTGATTCATATTATACTATTTCTGCATGTTAAGGTTTATGGTATTGAATGGATATTAGAGGGGTTAATATTTCCTAATTGTTATGGTAAAAGGAATGAACTATTAGTTAATGGAAGTTGCACATAGAGTTGATGACTGATAAAAGGATGTTAAATATGAATAATAAGCACAAGGTGAATAAATATTAAGGGTTATGTTGAGAGCCTCCCATCCCCTCATCCCTGTAGAAATTTTGTTCCTGCAGCCCTAGTAGATGCCTCGGGTGAGACTTCACTTGCATGTAGGTGATGCTGAAAGGACCCGTATCTAAAGGGTTTGTTGGTTGATGTTGGATTACTAAGAGGGGGGGGGTGAATCAATAATAGAGCAATTAGTCCTTTTTAACCATATAATCCAAGTGTTATATCAATGTAGCATTATCATCCAATAACTGCAGAGTAAATAAGCAATGAACAAATGAACAATCATACAAATACACAATACACCAGTGTTTTACGTGGAAACCCAAAGCGGGAGAAAACCACATAATGTTTTTTCTTATATGTCTTGAAGAATTACATTCATTGGAAGCACCAACTTCCTTTGTTTTCCAGCTGCAACTGGAAGGAGGCTCCAACCCCCTTGTTTCTCAGACTACAGCTCGAGGGAAGCTCCAACTCCCCTATTCTTTGGCTACAACCAGAAGGAGGCTACAACCCCCTATGTTCTCCAGATACAATCGAAAGGTGGCTACAACCACCTGTCCTTGCCCCATCCAACCGCCCTGAAGTAGAAGTAGAATGATGGAACCACTGTCACACTATCACTATGAGATATACTGTTGTAAACCTGTACCAATAAACCTGAACCATTCATCAACCTGTACCTCAACCTGTAATCAATTTATACCATAAACAAGTGCATCAACCATGCACCAACCTGTACCAAACAACCTGTAATCAACATGTACCATAAACAAGTGCATCCAACCATGTGCTAAGTATGTACCAATCATGTGTCAACTACTTATCAACTATGACTCATCAATATGTACCAACATCACCAACTATACACCTCATGTATGTGACAACTCATCAACTACTTGTCTTAACCATGTACCCAACATGTACCTTAACCAAAATCCCTCATCAATTTCATCATCCAAATATGATTTGTAACTCTGTAATAGACCTGGTGTATATTATCACATACCTGCAAACCTTCCTTAACTTTCACAACAAGATACTATCATTTTCATCAAACTTTTCTTTAGTCTCACATGACTAGTTTGGGATTAGTCAACAACCCTAACTTGAAATAATCATAATTGTGTACCTGTAATGAATAAAGATATGAAAATAATACACAATGTTCTTCAATCTGTTTTATGCAATTCCGCCAGGTGTCACTACTTGGAACCTCTCAAAAAAGGAGTTATAGAAAAAATGGCATGCCTTGCTGAATTCTGGCTTATTCTAGAGAGCGATCTTGTAGAGCGTGCTCTGCACATAATATTTGTTGAATCGATCTTAGAAAGCATCATCAAAAGAATTTATCCTCCCTTGAATTCTGACCTTCTTTTCTTCACCTTCCCTCTGAAATTCGGCTTAGATATCCTTTGGTTACCTCAATCACCTATAGATATTCAATATGGTAAACTGTGATATAAAATGAGAGAGCCTTTCCTCTTATTTATACTCTCAAATTAGCTTCCTTAGAAGCATATTCTGGGTCACTTTTCTCACTTTCCTTATTTTAGGGTTAACCCACTTCTAATTTCTCCATTAAATTTATTATTTAAATAATTTCTTTTGTATTCACTTTGACTTATAATACACTCATAACTTCACTTTATTATTTACCTTCTAAAATCTCTTAAACCAGTTTGACTACTTTGACCTTTTGGGGCTTCTAGATAACATATGAGGGTCCTCCAACTTCGTAAGGCCATAACTCTCAAACAGTGAGCAGTTATGTGATGTTCCACATACCACCAAAAATGGCATGACATGTACTATCCATATAGAATAGTATTACCTACAAATATATCAAAACTCATACCATTATCCATCAAACAAACTTGGGTCCATTACCCAAACCTGGGTTCTCCAACTTCTCATGGCCATAACTCTCTAATTGTGAGGAGTTAGTTATGTGACGTTCCACGTACCACCGGAAATGGAATGACTTGTACTATCCATATAGAATAGTATTACCTTCAAACATATTAAAACTCATACCATTATACATGAAACAACCTTGGTTCCATTACCCAAACCTTTGTGCTACCGAAATTCGCTACTGGACTGTCTTCAATGGTTGACATCAATTACAACCAACCTTAATCAACAGTTGAATGACTTGAACCTGGGGTCTTATAATCGCGTGCCAAAAATGGAAACTAGTTCCCAAGTTTCATCCTCTGTAGATGTATACTTCCACTTGATAAACACTTCTTTAATAGTTTGACCACGCAAGTGATGTTGGTGCACATTGAGGATGGATTTTGGTTGCAACCAAATGGATCCTTCTTCATGGTTTGAACCGTGCAATTATGACCCACCACTTTCTTCAAACAAGAAACATGGAACACCATAGTTATTTTGGAGCTGACTGGAAGTGTCAAGTTGTAGGCAACTGGAACACTACGTTTGATAATATGATAAGGGCCATAAAATTTGGGTGCTAACTTTTGATGGGCATGGGATTTGAGTGAGGTTTGATTATAAGGTTGGAGTTGGAGAAACACATGATCACCTTCTTCGAAAATCCTTTCGGAACACTATTGGTCAGCCTATTGCTTCATACAATTTTGGGCCATGTGGAGGTCATCCTTCAAAGTTGCGAGGGTAGATGCTCTACCTAGCAACAACTTATCAATATCCTGGACCTTTGATGTGCCTGTAAGATATGAAGTTGTAGTAGGTGTTTGTTGTCCATACACCGTTTCATATGGTGTCATTTTGATTTTTGTATGATAGGAAGTGTTGTACCACCATTCTACCAACGGTAACCATTGTACCCACTGATGTTGTTTGTTTGAGGAAAAACAACACAAGTAGGTTTCCAAACATTTATTGACAACTTCTGTTTGGCCATCTATCTGGGGGTGACATGCTGTGCACATGTTCAATTGCATTCCCTATAATTTAAACAATTATTTCCAAAATGTGCTGGTGAAAAACATGTCACGATAAGACATAATAGACATGGGCATGCCATGTAGTTTTAAAATATGATCAATGAAAACTTGTTCTACTATAGTGGGCATAAAAGGGTGTGGTAAGGCACAAAAATGCACATAATTTGAGAGGCGGTCGACCACAACCATGATGACTGACTTGTTGCTCGGTTTTGGAAGGACCAAGATAAAGTCCATGGAGATGTCATTCCAAATAGAAGTTGGAATGGGTAATGGTTGTGGAGCTCCTAGGGTCTTGACAGTTTCACCTTTATTGCATTGGAAATTATCATTTTCAGTGACAAAGGTAAGGATTTCCTTCTTCATTCCCTCCAAGAAAAAATAACAACGAGCATGTACATATGTCTTTTGGAATCCCGAGTGACCTGCAATAACAAATGAATGAAACTCATTTAAGATCATGGGATTGACTGCTGAATCTGGAGACAAAACCAAGAACTTCTTATACTTGACGATGTTGTCTTTCCAAGTGTAGTCGGTGGGAGGGTTAGGGTCCTTATGAAGGTGTTGAATTATTTGTGATATGGTTGGCTGGGTTAGCCACTCTTGTCAAACTTCCTCAATCCAATTAGGAACTGCTAATGATAAGGAAAAGAGGGAACCTTCATCCTCATCTTGTCTTGAAAATGAATTTGCCACTACATTTTCTTTTCCTTTTTATATTTGATCTCATAATCATAGCCCAACATTTTGGTCAGCCAATTTTTCTATTCCGGGGAGAATAACCTCTACTCTAGGAAATAATTTAGACTATGATGATCTGCTTTGATTTGAAAACGTTGTCCCAATAGATATGTCCATGAAGTGTGCACAACATGGAGAATGACCATCGTTTCATTTTCATATGTAGATTTACCCAAATTGTGAACACTCAAAGTTTGCCTGGTGAAAGAAATATGTCTATCTTCTTGTGTTATAATTGTTCCAATACCAATGCCTAAAGCATCAGATTCTACAAAAAAAGTTTTGATGAAATTAGGGGCTGCTAAGATGGGGGTAGTGCACATCGCCTGCTTTAAATTTGTGAAGGCTTGCTCTTCTACTGATGTCCAATGAAATGCATTCTTCTTAAGAAGGTTCGTCAAGGGCTGGGTAATATTTCCATAATGGTGGAAAAATTTCCTATAATATCCTTTGAGGCCCAGGAAACCTCGAAGGCATTTCAAGGTCGTGGGTATTGGCCAATCCTACATATATTGAATCTTTTGGGGTCCAATCTTACCCCCTCATGACCCATAATGTGTCCCAAGTATTCAACCTCACTTGCCCCAAAATAACACTTGGCCTTTTTGACAAAAAAATGATTGTCCTATAAAAATTGGAGTACATTGTCCACATGGTGTAGATAGGCATCCCAAGTGTGACTTTAAATGATGACGTTGTCGAAGAAAAATAGAACAAAATTATGAAGGTAGGGCTTCAAGATTTTATTCATGAGACTTTTAAAGGTAGACAGGGCATTGTAAAGTCCAAAAGGCATTACCAATAATTAATAATGGCCTTCATGAGTTTGGAAAGCGGTCTTCCTAATATCTGCTTCATTCATCTGAATCTGGTGATAACCTAAGTGAAGATATAATTTTGTGAAGAAACAGGGACCCTGGATTTCATACAATAGATCATCATTGAAAATAATGGGAAACTTATCCTTAATGGTCAATTTATTAAGGGCATAAAAATCTCGACACGTGTGCCAATAACCTTCTTTTTTTAAGACCATCATAAAAGGGGATGAATATGGGCTGGTACTTGAGTGAATTACACCTGCCTCCAATAATTCATGTACTATTTTTTCTATTTCATTTTTTTATGCAAATGGATACCGATAGGGGTGTACATTGGGGGGATGACTATCTGGAAGGAGAGGGATGTTGTGATCATGCTCACCCTGGGAGGCCGTAAATCCATGGGTGCCTCAAATACCATGTGGTGCTTGTCCAAGACCAATTTCATATCATGTTGTACTACTGGATATGATTGCTCATGTACCTAGATGGAATTAAGTTGAGCAATCACATCATGGTGGCCTTTCTTTAGGAATTTCTCCATCTGGTGAGACCTAATAATTTTTGGGGAGGCAACTTGTAGGCCTTGGAGGGTATAGGTGTGAGCATCTTGAGTAAATATCATATATAACTCCTGATAATCCATGGTAATCGTTCCTAGATAACGAATCCATTCAACACCCAAGACAATATCACAACCATGCATGGAAATGGAAAACATGTGAATTTCCAGGTTATAATCGCCCATTTGGAGTTTGATATTCTCACAATAGGCCCCACATTTCATTGTACCACCATTAGCTATGAGAATTTGAAAATTAGAAACTGGCCTAAAAAATCAAGCAACGTCCTCAACGACCCTGTGATAAATAAAATTATGGGTGATAATATTATCAATAAACACTATGACCAACCTATGTTTTATGTATCCATTGATTTTTAATGCCCGTGGAGTAGAAATACTTGTGAGGGAATGAAGATATATGACAGGTTCCTCCGGTTCCACAGGAGGTGTGACTAGATTTGGGATAGTGGAAGTGGGTTGTGTGTCCTCTGAGTCTGTGCCCTCACCTGATAGGTTATCCTCAGAGGAGGTGGAAGCTAACCCATCTATCTGGAAGAACTTTTTTTCACAACATTTATGGCCTGATGAATGCTTTTCATCACAATAATAACAAAGTCCTTGCTTTCAACGTTCATCCATTTCTGCAAGAGATACCTTTTGGACCTTAAAAGTTTGGGTTAGAGCAAGGGGTATCCCCTAGACAAGGGCAGTTGGGAACAACATAACGAAGAGGTTGGGCATGCAGAATGGTCTTATCCTCCAATGCTAATTTGCATGCATGCAACCAGGTAACATGATGGTGCATGCAAACATGAGTCTGAATGGCGCCCTTTAAGCCACTAATGAATAATTCCATATAGAAATCATCATATAAGCCACTAGTTTTGATATCCAACTATTTAAATGCGATGATGAAGTATGCTACTGACCCTATTTGTTTCATCTTGGTGAGTTGTCCCAAAAAATGAGATTCCCTATCAAAACGGGTACAAATTGTTTTGGTGAACATGGTCGAATTTAGTTGTCATTGATAACATTTCTTATGCCATTGCCACTATTTCCATCATTCTTGATCCAAGTACAGAACCCCCACATGGATTTTGGTCTCATCATCCTGAATATCATGGAGGGAGAAGTAGTGTTCCATTTGGGATACCCACCCGATCGAGTATGATCCATCAAATTTATGCATCTCAACTTTGGGAACTTTATTCCAAGAAGTTGGAGAACCTCAAGGGGAGTGGGAAATATGAGTATTCTCATAATGGAAAGAATGAGTATCCTCAGAGTGGTATTCCTGGTGCTTACCCTTGATTTGCGACACAAGGTCTTGGAATTTTTGGGTGAGGGAACTCAGGTTCTGGGTGAGGGAGTTCAGGCTCTAGTTGAAGGTGTTCATGCACTGTTCCATGTTCCAGGACATGTTGGTTACCTTAGATTCCAACTCTTCCAAGTTATGAGTGCAGGTGGTAGGGGCCATTTTGGAGGATTATGTAGAATGATACCTCAATGTTCAACACAAGATAAGGATTATGTTGGGATAGGTGGAAAATAAGGGTGTTGGGAAGGGGGGTCAAGTCCATGGAAAAATAGGCTTAAAAATGATAGGTACCATGACAATCAGGACAAAGAGAGGAATCCAATGAGAGACATCCCAAAGGAGGGTGTTAGGAAGGGGGGTTGGGTCCATGGGAAAGATAGGATTAAAAGTGATAGGTACCACTACAATCAGGACATAGAGAGGAATCCAATGGTAGAGGTCCCAAATACTTCTGCAGTGTCACAATGCCCAAATTCTTAATAGTTAAAAATGTGTCATTTTGCAGATGCCTAAATGGATCTGCAAATATACTTAAGAAATAACCAAGAATAAGCCAAGTTTTTCACCATTAATAAACACAAGAATGTAGACAAAACCCTTGAGTTAGGGTAACACCATATATTATTCATTACAAAAGGAATTCACTCCTCAAGCAATACTTACTTGTTACAATATCAATGTTCTTCACCATGCTCCAATACATTCCTTACACTTCTTTATGTAACATTCTCTATCTTATAGGAACATTCTAGAGAAGGAATCTTCTATAAATCCTATTTATTATATCTAACTACCATAGTGAGCCTTATTTAATAATATAGTGGACCTAGTCCACCTTACATTGAATGGTCTCCACTTATAATACATAACCACATTCACATTGGGTATCTCCCACATTACCTCCCTAGGTATACTACAACCAGTGCAATTTATGACTCTCAAGAGGGGTGGATTGGTACTTGTTAAAGTTGTATTGGAAGCAATACTAGAATATTGGATTTCATTAGCTTTGGTTTCAAAAGGTGTGTTGGAGACAATTAGAAAATTGTGCTACAAATTTATCTGGTCAAGGGATAAAAAAATAAAGGACTTGTACTGGCATCCTAGAAACAATTGGTTGTTCCAAAGAAAAAGGAGGATGGGATCTACAAAGTCCCTTCCTATTCTCTAAGGATATAGTTGCGAAAAATGTATGGAGGCTAATACAAGGAATAAGACTATGGTTCCAAGTAATTAGAGCCAAGTACAATTCCCTAATTTTAGTAGAGGATTGCATTAGGAACCCAATAAAACAAGTACATAATGCCTCAATCATTTGGATAGCTATGAATTCAACTTTTTATATGGTAGGTGATTGGCTTATATAGAAAGTGAGAAAAGGGGATAAAATTCAAATTGGTCCTGACCCTTGGATAGGCAATTTATATGTCTAAATCATGTTATATTTAATTACCAATCTGAGAGTTCGTAAACTTGTGAAATTCAAGAACAATATGTGCATAATTAGATTATTTGAATTATGATTTAGCTAAGATGCTTATGAATTTAAATATGAAAATCAATTGTTTTCAAACAAAAAGAAACAAAGACAAATCCATTACTAAATTATGTCTTACTATATTTGTAAGTACTGTAAATCAAGTTGTAGTTTAAGTGTTCAATTCCTAAGAACATAATCTTCCCTTTCTACAACAATGCTTTGTTTTGGTATATAGAACATGATTCAATGAATGGAGATAAATTAAATCAAATGCATAAATGAAACATGCCATACTTCATCAACTGAAAGCAAACTAATTCAATCTTAGCAAAACATCACCATGCTTACTAAGACCTTGTTGTCACCAAGTTATCTTTTGATATCGAAGAGACTTTTTCTTTCCATTAATCATTACTCCTATTGTTAACAAGCTTTGATAAAAATAAACATACTTGCATAAAGAAAATAAATTGCTCATGAAATCAAATTACAAAATTAAATGACAACATATGAAATAAAAAACTACCACGATCTATTTGGAGTGAGATCAATTCTCCCAAGAACACGGTAGCAAACTACTCTTAAACATTGTAAACTAAATCGAGGCATATGATTAATAGAAATAAAGAATGACAACTTATGTGAAGAGAAATACCAAAAACTTTATTCTATTCCATCATAATCTAGACATATGCTCCAAGAGTCCTCCTTTTAGAATGGAGAAGAAACTCTTATTTATACAAAAGCTAAGATAACCAAAAATAAATTTAGATGCACATATCTCTCATGTGGTTACAACCATTTGCTAATAATTATCAAGTAATATCTCTAAAAATATTCCCACAAATATCTCTAAAATATTTGATAACAAATCTTCCATGATTCTTTTCCATCCAAGATACTTGAGTGATCCTCCCAAATATTCAAGGGTTGAAGAGGAAATTCGAATTTGAGGCTAAGTGGTAAAATCTGGCATTATTGAAATCTCCAAATATACATGTAAACATCACCAATCTCGCCCAACTTTCAAGGATAAGTGAAAACATTTTATTTTTCTAATATTTAATCATAAACTCACTTAAAATACTAAAATAAATGCATTGGAAAATATGGAACCTAATCCCACATATAAACATTTAAATGGCATTAATACAAGGTTATGGATAAGTGGAGAATGATTAAAAAGTCAAGGAAAAGGTTGGTAAAAAGATGGCATTTTGGTGACCCAACATTTTCCCCCAACTGAAGATATTGCATGTCCTCATGCAACCTTGCATCTAATTCTCCTGAATTGTGTTATGGGGTCTTATTTCTCTAAAAAGTATCTGAGTGGTGGCAAGCACAAGATTTGCAAGTGTTGGTTCTTGTGTGGCAACACTTTCCTTTTAATCTTATCCTTGCTGCAACAAGAATAAACTTGAAAATTCAATCATGTGCATACATTCAAAATTATGACACAATAATTTGTGCATCAACCAAATCCTACTCATAATATGAACCATTTCAAGCCATATCAATCCTTGAACCAAATTTATGAAGTAACTCTCAAATGGATTGTTACAGAAATATAATTGAATTTGAGTTTGACCATGAGCTAGTTCCCTCCTTATTGAATTTGAAATTGGTTCAATAGATACCAAACCATATTACAAAGTCTGCACACAAAACCCATGTGGTGGATTTTTGTTTAAGGGTGCACTAGTATGAAAACCAACAAGGGTTATACCAAATCAAAACTTATTGTAGTAGATTTGATCATCCATTTTCTCTCAATATGCATGAATATTCCTATAGCACTCTTGTTGGTAATACCTTTATGCTTCTGCTCACCAAAAATCACAACCAATAGATGCACAAATCTTGAGAAAAATGAAAATTGGCTATAGGTGACAATAGATGATTTCTCACAAAATATAAATTGGTTTGACTTGAAAGTTTTTGTGTTTATTCATCTTACCTTGATGCATTTATTTTCCAAATTTCATGGCAATCTGATGCCCGGTTTGAAAGATATTATCAAATCAATTTCTACTCTTTATATAAAGAAAATTGTGTTGATTGAAGTTTGATCATGCTCTAATGCTTGCCCTGTTTGATATGAGATTCGTTTGAGGAACATGTAACCATCTCCAAATGTTCAGGAACAATATCTAAGTGGCATTTTTTCATTTGGACTGGTGCAACCATATGCAACATCAAATTTTCTACAGGAATTGAATAGTTTTTATAGGATCCGTGATTTATGTAGCAAAAAATATTTTGAATTTCCCATGTTTGGCCTCTTTGTCATATGGAAAGTGTTATAACATCCCCAATAAATATCAAACATCCTCCAACTATTTGATTTCACCCAAATCTTGTGCTACCACAAGTTTCATCAACAATGACAAATGCCATTTTCTTTCAGATTTTCTTCAATTAATCCCATGCAAGCATCTGTAGACACTTGAGAAGATGTTATAGAAACATATAATTTGAAAAAATCTTCAAACAATAAATCATGAGCAATATTTTCCATAGAAGTGAAAGTGACATCAAACAAAATCTTAGAGGAAATATTTTTAAGTGCTCGAAGTTGGACAAAAAGATTCTACAGGTTTGAAGATTAGTAGATTTCTAGCAAATTCCAAAATGGGTACTGATGAATTTTGGTGAGCATGTGTATTTTTCCCTGATGCTTCAACTTACAAAATTTCAGAAAAAAAACTAGATTGTAAATTTCAATTTACAAGCAAATTATTTATGCATTCTAAAAAAACAGAGTTCTGGAAATTGTGATTTAAATATAAATCGTCCTTCAAAACATGTCTACACTACCCTATTTGTGCATTTTCTAGGAGTTCTGCATTCAACGTTACCTGAATGGTTATATTGGGCACAAAACCCATGTCTTTGTTTTTTCTTGATTTGGCCTTAGCTGTCTGCAAATGACATGCAAAAATTGTCCTTGGAGCAGATTTAATTGTTTTGAAATTGCTAAGTTTGAATTTTGGTTTGACCGCATTCCTTAGAGCAACCGGTTTGAATTTCTTGTCATCTAATAAGAAACACAGAATTTCCCAATCATGTAGAACATCCTCCAAGTGGTGTATTTGAATTTGAAGACCCTCTATTATGCAAACCAATTAGGGTGCTACAGGTTTTGAATTTCCTGTAGCAAAATCAATGGAATGGGGAAAAGACAAGTTGATCATCATCATTCTACAAGGAGTCAAAAAACTCATATGAGAATGTGAGAGCATAAGGTAAGAAATGATATTTAGAAGCTATGAATATATAAATACCTCCCACCCCCCCTAACTAAAGGTGCTTTGTGCTTGGAAACATTTGACAAATAGGGAAGGGCATATGAGAGCAACAAAAGATCATGGTAGGCATGGGGAATTTTCAAAATACACCTATTCTAGTTTTCAAGGAATTACTAATTGAAGATTATAAAATAAACATACCTGCACCTATATGAGAATTCCATGATATCTGCAATGAGCATATGACTTCCTGAAGAGCAGGAGCGCTGATTGGTCCATACTGGTGATTTGAATTGAGGTACATAACCCGAATCATATGGAAATTGGATCTTGATATTTGAAAACTTGGAACTTGTAACATAATGGTTGGTATACTGGATATGGAATAGTCTTCTGATGGAGTAGCAAGTTTAGAAATTTATGACATAAGGATCAATAGAACTCAGACGAAAATTTTGGTTTCTCTTTCATTATTTGCAAATCTTGTCTGCCGGGAAGCTATTTTTCAAATAAAATTAGTCGGATTTCACCCAAAAGGGTTTTCACAATAATGAAAAATTATTCCCTAGGAATTCCTGTCAACAAACTATTTTCAAGCACCCCAAGGTCTAATGGCACTTGAAACAGGTTTTCACCATCAAATTTATTTGAAAAAGGAGAGAGCAATGAGGTGACTCAACATGCAAGTGAGCTGAGTAACTTTATTCATGGGTTAGGGTTGGATGAAGTAGGAAAGCATGGAAATTCATGAAGGAAATATAGGATGAAGCCATAATGTGGTAGTCATATGAAAAAGATTGGACATTGAATGTTGACCACATAAACAAGGAAGTTTTATTGACTTCAATATGTATGTTTAAGCTAGAAAGAAAGAAATATGTGAGCATACCATGACATAATGAACAATAGTACTTTCAAAATCCTTCTTTTGGTAGTAATGGCATGATGAATGTAACATGCCATGGTATGGATTTTACTTATGTTTGGTACTGATCTTCATCTTCATTAACCTTCATCTTTATCTCGGTCCATTTTGAAAATTTTGATATTGTTGGTGTTGTTAGTCAGCAACTGGAATATTGTAGCAAGATCCAAGGAAATTGTGATTTGAATATGATTTGTTCAACATCACTTCCTTGGCTTGTATGTCACCCTCGTTCATGATTCTTCAGAATTTGATTTTTGAAAACCACTTATCCATAGATTTGACTCATTGGATCTTCTCGGGACCTGCAAAAGCTAAGAAGTTTCCCAATAAAGCGTGATATCATGGAATAAGAGAGATGTGTGGTCTCTCTCCATCCATGATATATGAAAAAAAAATGACAAACAATGCATATAAAACAAATCTAAAGAAGATAAATGAATAACAATGCATTTGTTTACCTGATGAGAAGTGGTGGCCAACCTAGATCTCCTGGCGGTATTTCATTGATAAAATATTCATTTCATGTCTAATTCGAGTGATTACAAATAAATATTAAAGTATATTAATTGGTATATCTTCAATATAGATTTTTTTTTAATTGATTTGAATTGATGTATGAAACATACCGAGGAACAACCTGCTTGCTAGAGTTGTTTAGGTATTTCTGCGTAGACAAACAATTAGTATTTTGAACCTATATTTCTCATTTGATGTAGAATTTATGTGATTCCAATTGTAAATTAAAGCAGATTCATTTATGTATCTTCATTAGAAACATATTTTAATATTAATGTGATTTTATATCCCAAAACTACTAATGAACATACCTAGAAGGCATAATTTTTGTTAAGTTGTTGTAGGATAGGTAGTTACTAATTTGTGAATAATGTTTTCATATGATGTCAAAACTAAGTGGTTCAAATTGAATATTAAACTATAATTGAACACCTTTCTCCCTTATAAAAATGTTTTGAAGATGTGGTGATTTGATATACTATATATTCTTGTGAACATTCAAGTTGTAGATTTTCTAGGACACAAATTTGATGACTAACAGTTAGTAATTTGGGTGTAACTTTTTTTTTTTAGGATACCCAAATGAAGTGATTAAAATTGAGATGGAAACTATATTAAAATATCTATCTCCCTTAGAATTTTTTTTTAATATGTGTTCATTTGACCCCTTAAATCTTGATTGTCGTAATTATGTTTTTAGGAGATTTTCGAAGTCAATTTGCTACAAAGGTTTGAAAATTACCATTTTCTCTTAAGTCGTGATGTTAGGTGTAAGAAATGTTTGGTAGGTGTATTTATAATGATCTAATGAGTCTATCCTCCCAAAAATATCTAATACCCATCTCACAAATTCTTGTAATATGGCCTTTAGAAAGCTTGTGGTAAATTGATGGATTTGTAACAAATGTCACTTTATTATGCAAATTTGGACAAGAAAGAATTTAACACTTCAATAGTGTACCTTGAAGTGTTTGATTGTCCTTTGAGAAGCATCCTTATCCTTCATTTTCTTCCTCCTTCATATACATCTCTTCTCCAATAGATCTTCATGCCAATGGGTTAGTGGATGAAGTGGCTCTTACTACAACACAAGTTGGAATGATTGAAATAGTTTATCAAGAAATCTATCTAAGTCTATTCATGCATTCTTAAACTACCATGATTGTCAGAGAAATAGAGACTCACTAAATAATTATAAATTATGTAGTGAATACGCAGTTTCTTACCTCTCATCTTACTGTCTCTATTTCCCTATATGCAAAATACTTTCTAAACTATGAAAAAGGCTTGAAACTACAAATTACCTAATTCCTTTAACATTTCCCAGCAATGGCACCAAAAATGTCTGGTGATTTATATGTGTAAATCATATTACATTAAATTAACAATATGAGAGTTCGTAAACTTGTGAAATGCAAGAAAAATATGTGCAGAATTAAATTGTTTGTAGTATGATTTACCTAATATGCTTGTGAATTTAACTATGGAAATAAGTTTCCTTGAAACAAAAAGAAAAAAAAAAGACAAATCCATTACTAAATTATGTCTTACTATAACCATAAGTACTGTAAATCAAGTTGTAGTTTAAGTGTTCAATTCCCAAGATCAAAATCACCAAGTTATCTTTTGATATGGATGAGACCTTTTCTTTCCATTAATAATTACTCCTATTGTTAGCAATCTTTGATAAAAAGAAACATATTTCCATAAAGAAAATACATTGTTCATGAAATCAAATTAAAAAATTAAATGAAATTTACATATGAGATAAAATACTACCATGATATATTTGGAGTGAGCTCGATTCTCCCAAGAACAAGGTAACAAACTACTCTAAAGCATTGTAAACTAAATTGAGACATACTATTAATAGAATGAAATAATGACAACTTATTTGAAGAGAAAGATCAAAAACTTTTTTCTATTCCATCATAATCTGGACATATGCTCAAGAGTCCTCCTTTTGGAATGGATAAGACACTCTTATTTATACATAAAATAAGATAAACAACGATAAATTCAAATCCACATATTGCTCATGTGGAAACAACCATCTACTAATAATTAGCAAGTAATATCTCTAAACATCTTCCCACAAATCTCTCTAAAATATTTGATAACAAATCTTCCATGATTCTTCTCCATCCAATATACTTGAGTGATCCTCCAAAATATTCGTCAAATCTTCAAGGGTTGAAAAGGAATTTTGAATTTGAGGCTAAGTGGTAAAATTTGGTATTGTTGTAATCTCCAAATATACCTGTAAACACCACCAAACTCGCCCAATTTTCAAGGATAAGTGAAAACATGTTATTTTTCTAAACTTAATAATAAACTCACTTAAAACATTAAAATAAATGTATTGGAAAATATGGAACCTAATCCCACATATAAACATTAAAATGGTCTCAATACAAGGTTACAAATATGCATAAAATGATTAAAAGTCAAGGAAAAGGTTGGTAAAAAGATAGGATTTTGATGACCCGACAAGGAACCAAGTAAAAAAAGTACACAATGCCTCAATCATTTGGAAAGCTATGAATTCAAATTTTCATATGGTAGGTAATTTAAGGATCTAGAAAGTGGGAAAATGGGATAAAATTCAAATCGGTCTTGACCCTTGGATAGGCAACAAGGGATTGCACAAACTATATCCTTGGGTGATCTAGGACCTTAGAAGCAAATGATATTATTCCCTTAGATAGATTGTGAATTGCAAGAGGTATTGATCTAGGATGATATTTATGGGAACCCACCTATTCCACTAATGAATGGTTCCACATCTAGACAATTTTTCTATGGTTTTCCAGGTCCCAAACTTTCAGGGCCGTTTTGAGGCTCTAAACAATAGTTTTTTAGCTCGATAGTGCCTGACATGTAGCGAAAGACACATGTTAGGTTGAACAAAACATGTACTCCTTGGCTAGATCTTTCTAGAGAGGAACTAAGCACCTGAAACAAACATCATATGCAAAAGTTGCACCCTTAGGAAGTTGACGTATCAACTAACCACATCGAGGCCCACAAGCCTTTTGGTGTTTCATCTTCTAGGGTTAGGGTTTTGGATGTTTAGGGTTTTCTCATTGATGCTTTATGTTAAAAGGAGTTTTTGGCCTCTTTTTAATCAACTTCTTGTGAAGGAGCATAGATGACACATCTCTCTCTTCAGGGATAAGCTACCGCCATTCTAGCTAGTTTGTGTGCTTTGCATTTTACAGTCTTTTGTATTCCAGACAATCATTAATAAAATCTGAGTTTTACTGTATTACTTTGTTCCTTGCAATATCTCTGTGAATTTCCTTGTTGTATCCCTATTATATCTTTGCCTTCATGTCTTTCTCAATATAATTCAAATCAATGGCATCAAAGCAATCTGCTCTATGTTATTTCTTTGTGCATGTCCCTAACGAGGTCAGGCTACCGAGAGTTGGGTCTTGAACTAGTTAATCTTGGGGAAGAACGCTCCCACCAACCCAAGCAACCTCCCATGGTAGAAGAAAAGAGATATGAAATAGCAAGAGATCCTATCAAACTGTTTCTTGAGGAATCCCTTGTGCTACAAAGGAATGAGCTGATGGATAATTTTTCCCATATCCTTCGATGGTTTCCAACAACAATGAAGGCACCTTCAACCAGTAGTCACTTCGTAGGTGAGACACCATTTAAGGTACAATTTAAATTTGATATTCCTTTATTAGAATACCAAGTAGACACCAAGTCTTTGGAAAAATGGTTAAGTATGATAGAGGGTTATTTATCTATCCAAAAAACAAATCGACAGTCAAAAAATCACCTTCACGCTCCTTATGGCCCTTCCCCATGTCAGAGATTAGTGAGAGACTTACTGTGAGAAACATGCCAAATATGAGTGCAATTTTTGGGTCAGGACCCACTTGGGAGGCTTTTGTTGATTCCCTCAAGGAGAAATATTACCTTGTTGGAAGCTACGATGACGAGTACACGAGATGGACAACTCTATATTAGGAGAGAGACCAAATGGTGCCAAAGTGCACCAACATATTCCATACCTTACGCATAAACATGGCTATTAAAGACTTCGAGCGACACCTATTTATGAAGTACTGTAGTGGCCTACATAGGTACATCCAAAAATATATGGAGTTCCTAGACATCTCCTCATTGGGAGATGCTTATTGATATGTTGTCAAAATCGAGCATAAGTTCAAGCAAAAGAATAAACAAGATTTCGATTCTACAAGTCCATCACAACAAAATCCTGATAAAGGTGGCCCTAACTCCCAGGGAAAAGGACAAAGAAAGGATGTCCATCCCCATGACAACCAATCCAATCCACCAACAAAGAAGGGTAATGGGAAGTCGAAGAAGGAAACTAGAAAATGGTGCAAGTTCCACAAAATCTCTTGGCACAATACTGATGAATGTTGGTCCAAACAATCGTTGTTCACTGAGAAAACATCCTCAGGGTCGATTGCTAACTCATAATCTGATTCAGAACTAAAAAAGAGAAACATATCATTGACGTAAAACCTAGTGTCACCATCGCTACTCTTAGAACATAAATAGGATTTTCAAATAAAAATAAAAATTTCAAATTCCTTTTTGTTTTTTCCTTTTTACAAATAAGATTTTAACTTTAGAAGTATCAATTCATAAACTAATAAAATTTTCTTTACATTTTGACAGGGTGGATCAAGTATCGGTCGTTAAACCCGAAACTCATATAAACCGACGGTTCGCATCACTTCAAATATTCAAAATCGCAAAATGATTAATCAACAGTGTATTTCCTATTCAAAGTTTCACTTTTGGACTTCGTGCTTCGACGCTCTAGGCTCAAATGTATAAATGTCTTAAAAACCCCGAAGTCGCGAAGATCTGGAGTCCTTGAGCTTTGAATTTCCAGAATTTGTTTAAGTACTCAGATGACATGTCCTAGGCCACCTGACACTCTTTACATGTGGAGACATGTGTCACTCATTTTGGGCACTCTTGGACATGTAATTCACACGATTTAGAGTGACACATGTCACTCATGTTCTCATGACACATCATCATAGGTGACATCATCCTGCCACATCACTCTGGAAGATTAAATTGTCAACAAATCTAAAAAATGTCAGAGTGTCATAGCACCAAAGTACTAAAGCATCAGGGATTAAAGGGTAAATTATGATTTATTTGGCGTGATTAATGATAAGTAATCACTTCGTAACTTCGGCCTTCAGGATAACTATAAAAATTACTAGTGAAAACTCTTGAAGTCACGAAGCTCCGGAGCCCTGAAGTTCCGAAGCATTTTAAATATTAAAAGGAACAAAAGAAACGGTTAATTAAGTAAGTATTAATTAAACGATGACTAATTACTCTGTGAATTTGGCCTTCGGGAGATGTCAAGTGATCCTCATTCAAAATCCCTGAATATTGAAGCGAAATACTTATCCTCACTAATCACGATCATTAAAGGTATATTAAACTTGGTTAGGGTAAAAGATTTGAAAAAATCTCATTGTCGCTAGGTAATAAATTTGACATATTTGACATGATTACCCTGTCATTCAAATTAATTGTAAAATTGATTAGTGTTTTGTGTTTTTAATTTAATAAAATATTTTGAACTTCATATCATTTTTCCATTGGCATTCAAAACTTTCACCTCAGTATTCGTATTCAAAGATTTTTATTTTTCATGGAGGGATGATATTGGAAAATGGAAAACTATGGCACCACATAAAATAACAAGAAATCAAGATCCGTTTGCAGAAGAGCCAAACCCAAATTTAGATATTTTTTCAGAAACTACCGCTCGCCTGACAGACAACATTAAATCTTGGAAGAAGGTTTATGAAATCTTGGAAGAAGGTTTATAAAATATTGTAAGTAGAAACCTCCCTCCCTTCTGGTGAATCAAGTAAATGAGAACATGAGTCAACCAAAAACAAGCTTAGAGAGGTGGCTAAGCCAGAACTTCACAAGGTTGCAACACAACCAAAACTATTTCCGTATACAAATATGATATGTTGGGCCCTGGATCATGTTGATATTTTGACCAAAACCATCTACAATCATCAGAATACCATTGTCGACTCATTTCGACCCGGGGACATTCAAGTAATGTATAAATTAACTTGCAACCCCAAATATACTTATAATGCACCATTTATAATGAAATTTTAGAAAGAAGAATGCGCAAGTTACAACAAAATTATCCATGATGTAGTAAAAACATGGTGGGGAAATGAAAACAAATTCAAAACTGATAGCCATGGCATATACTCTACAACCTCTTGTGATGCCCACATTATGTA
The DNA here is from genome assembly GCA_010110895.2 of Picea sitchensis. Classification (NCBI taxonomy): domain Eukaryota; kingdom Viridiplantae; phylum Streptophyta; class Pinopsida; order Pinales; family Pinaceae; genus Picea; species Picea sitchensis. The sequence goes on along the minus strand of SNQJ01S0009740.1, from coordinate 92,950 downwards.
TACAACCATGATGCTTTGTAGAATGTTCGGAAAGAAAATCCCTACACATTTCAGTATAGAGTGGGTTCCTATAATTCATGAAGTAAGAGAGGGTTATACTTTTGATTGGGGAAAATTGTTGTCAGACAATCTAGCCAAACAAATAGAAGACTACATAGCCCATAAATCTAAAGGAGAGCATGCTTTCTTCTATATGTCTGCATATATTATGGATTCAATATGTTTCAAAATCCCATTTCCTCTTATGAATTGGAGCTGGACTTCGACTGTCGTCGAGCCTACACATTTTTATCATTTCAAATTATGGGAGGAAAATGAAAAGGATTTTTTTTACGAGATTTGTCACAATGTTTTTATTCCAATCCATGAAGCCATTTATGGTCAGCCTCCTTCTAGAATTTCTGAACAAATTATGGGGAATCTAGGTGCTATTGCAGACTGGTACATTGAAGAAATTTTTTCTTATATCAGAGTTTTTGGTTGTTTTGCATCTCCACATTCTCTACCCAGATTTATACCAGACATACTTGTTTGCAGAGAAGTATCCTATTAGACAGTTTCAACAGGCATCTCCAAATAACAGAAGGTTTCACAGAAAAGAGTTTGGCCAACCTATCCTATACAGGTTGGTATATTTTCATTATCATATTTTGGACATGCTAAGGTTGAAGATTCAATCTTAGATGATATTACATTGGTTGACATTGAATTCAAGAAGCATGATCCACATAGGGTGGTAGAAAATCATTTGGCTCAATTTAACATGAAGAAATACTTCCACAAGGAGTCACCTTATGACAGAGTTTTTCGATGAGCTAGATCATATGATGAAGTTATATATAGGATTCAAAGTCTTCCTGAAGAAGAACAATAAGGTTTTAAGCTTCCAAAATCACATAAGGAGTGGTTTACCCAAGATCTTGCAAATATAATAAAGTCTTAGTCCAACTTCATAGGTGACACCATTATTAAACTTTAAGAAACACGCCTTACTTGAGGTCAAAACCAAAGAAGTTGAAAAGATTCAAGATATATCATCCAAGGACACAACAACTATAGGGATAGCCATACCAGATAAAACTAATCAATAATCATTAGCATTGTTTGAAGATACCATGAAACATGGTCATGATTTTCCTCAGTTATTTTCAAACATTGAAACTCCTGTGAAAGATGTCACAATTCAAGGGGAATCTACTACGCTTGAAATTACCATACCATATTAAGTCCCCTAGCAACAAGTTCTGATTTACCTGGTTCATAGGTTATAAACATAGATGACATGATAACTATTGAACCAGAAGAGATTCTTCATCGGATTTCTTCTTTAACAAGAAAAGGAAAGCTATCATACAAAGAGAAATTAAGAAAAAAAGAGTAGTTAATAAAAAGAAAAGAATTGTATGTGATGGACAGGGAAATAGTGACCCTGAATTTGCAAAGCAAGTAGCAGATTCACTAGGGGAATTTGAAACAAAAAACTTATGGTCAGTAGATAATTTGAGAGAGCATCTTGACCAGAATAATTGTTTGATTGAGCAGTTGCAAAATGAATTGAGATAGACATAAGTCATTTCCAGGGAGAAAATCATTTCAGAACTAAGTCAAGTCAAACAGGGTTTTGAGCAACATATCAAACAATTAGAAGAGAAATCAAAGATAAGTTTTCAAGATCAACACTTGAGTAAGAACATGATTTCTCATAGAGATACATTCATAAATCAATTACAAGCTCAAATAGCTATAGTTGAAAGCACAATAATTGACATTCTTGCCTTCAAGAAACAAGCATCATAAATCAATGAAGGATTGCAAATGGTTCAACATAATTTCTATGAAAGTTTGGATACTATCCAAAATCATTATCATGTAATAAATAATTCATTGTATATTATTGATGGCAAAGAGAAGGAATCTATTATTGCTAGATCCAAATTTCAGGAACTTATAGTGTGGAGGAAAAATCGCAATATACCAGGAATTGTTCCTTTTTCAATAATTGAGCAGATAAAAGGAGAAATGGCATTAAAAGCTTGGAAAAACAATCTTGAAGAAAGTAAAAGGTTATCTAAAGAGGCAAGAATGCTTGTCTTAATGCTCTTTTATCTCTAGATAGAGAGATGGAATAAATTGATATCGATGATATTCATGCATATATTAGGCAAGTCGAGATTGAAAAGAGAAAAGAAAATATGAAGAAAATCAAGGAAAAAATGTAGAATGCTATAACACAAGTCAATCATTTTAATTTTCAAGTATTAATGACCTTCTGGTAAAACAAAGTCTACAATATCAGATCACCCAACAGGATGCTCTAAAAATTCAAAGAAATTTACCATCAGTGCATAAAAAGGTTTTTACCTTTGAATTAAATGAAAATATTGAACCCCCCAGTTTCGTTATTGAATTATTAGATACGCATGCGCAATACAAGGATCAACAAAATTTAGTTGCATCTACGAGCAAATAAAGGAAGAATGAATCACCATCAAGCGAAGGGGATCCCAGAAGATGGGAAAATGTTCAAAATCTTTGTAATATTTATTTAGTTTATATTTTATTCTATTTTGAGAGATAAGAATGTGGAAATTCTAACCACTTTTGGTTAAGACAATTTTGTATAAATAAGTATATTAGAGATGTAATCAAGGCTTCTTTTGGTCAATTTAAAAAGAGAGACTTCTTAATACAAATTATACAGGAAAGACAAAGATTCTACATTTCATTTCTTTGAGTTATGTTCTTTCTGTGTGTTTTATTTCTTCATAATCCATTTTCTTCATTCTATGGTGCTTAAGGATTGAAAGACTACAATTTAGTAATACATCTACCATGGTCTATGCAATTGGAAGTCTGTTCATCTACAACTTTTCCTCTGTTATTACTGTGAGTAAAACAAGACATATATCTATGTGGATCTCCTCATCTCAATTCATCTTTAAGACACACTCTTCATGTTTCTTCTATTGCGAATAAGGTAAGATTATCACTATTGGATACCTTACTTTGTTTGTCAATTCTGTTTACTACAATTCTGTTTACTACAATTCTACTTTCCATTTCTTTAATATTGATAAAACTCAAAGGAAGAGATATTGCCTATGTGTTTTCTAAATCATTAAGTTATTTGGAGTTCCATTTCAAACTGAAGGTAGAAAATAACTATAAAAACAAATCTTATAAATTTTGGATGTCTGACATTATTCTATGAGCCTAGAGTAAATGTCAGGAACAAAAACTACCACAAAAGTCTAGCCAGAGGAACCAGAGGAGACTGAAAAAGGGGAGCACCTCTTCCACTCATAGATGTGGGTGAAGGGGACCCCACTTCATTTCATTGTTGACAATGGTAACCAGAATAACCTAATATCAACATAGGTCATCAAGAGGTTGAACCTAAAAACCATTCTTTATCCTCAACCATACACCATTGATTAACTCAACCAAGGATGAGACATTCACGTCAACCAATAATGCCTCCTGCAGTATGACATCAGACCCTTCAATTACGAGGTATTGTGTGATGTTTCCCCCCTTGAAGTTTGTGATGTTTTGTTAGGACAACCATATACATGGAAGTGTCATGTTGTTTAAGAATCTAGGCTCCATGGTGTCACTATTAATTTGGGAGGTCAACTCTATAGGGTATAAGAGACAATCCCAACTACTGCGGTCTCTTGGATATTCTTGAAGTAGTGCAGAAAGGTGGTCTCTTAGACCGAGAGATTTTTCCTCTTTATGGTTCGGTCGAAAGGTGAACTCAAGGTCACTTCAACCACCAAAACCTATGTACGGGGTCTCTCTACACAACAACAAGAAGTGGACAAGATAGTGGAAGAGTACAAAGACATATTTTCCTCTCCTACTGGGGTTCCTTTGCACTATCATGTAAAGCACTCAATTGATTTGACACCCAATTCTCCTTTTCCTAATGGCCCTGTATTACATGCGTTTTGTTATGGAGAATGAAGAAATTGAACATCGGGTCCAAGAACTAATTCTGAAGGTCCACATCAGACCAAGATCTTCACCTTGCGGGAGCCCAATTATTCTATTACAAAATAAAGACATGACATGGAGAATTTGTAATGATTACAGATCCTTGAACAATATCACAGTCAAGAACCGATTCCTAATCCCCCAGATTGATGATCTTCTCGACCAACTCAAGGGAACCATTTTTTTATTAAGATTGATTTGAAGTCAGGATACCACCAGGTGTCGATTGAGAAAAATGATGTATGAAAGACAACCTTCAATTCTAAAGAAGGTCTCTTTGAATCACTAATCATTCCTTTCAGCTTTACTAAGGACTCGACCACATTCATGCGAATGATTGATGATATATTTGGGCCATTCACAAAATCCTTTATGGTCGTATATCTGGATGACATCCTCATCTTTAGTAATACCTGGGAGGAACATTTGGAGCACAATCAACAGGTCTTGGGAAGCTTGCGATAACACAATTTATATGCCAATTTGGAGAAGTGTTCCTTCGGCATGCAGAGAATCCAATATCTGGGATACATCATGGATGAGTAGGGTGTACATGTGGATCCAGTCAAGATCTAAGTCATCTCACGGGGATTTCACCTTGTTGACCAATATCTTATTATGTTCATTCATAAAGGGTTTTTTTTAATTGTGAAAAATAAAGTCAATATATTAT
>SNQJ01S0009740.1:55365-88228 GCA_010110895.2 Picea sitchensis | reverse complement strand
GGGGGGGGGGAGGGGAATATGGGGTATCAATGGGGTTTATAGGTATTAGGGGGTATAAAAAGAGGCATCTAGTAAAAATAGGGGTTTCTTTTATTGAAAAAATGTAATGGGAGGGGGTTTCAATAAAATGATTTTGGGAGGTATTTATGAATATCTAGTGAAATTAGGGGTATTCTCTAACATCCCATGAACGTAGGTGCTATGCCACAGGTTCACTGAGTGAAGATAACATGAGTCATATGTGACTGATGAAGACTCTGATTGAGCTCTGCAACTTCTTAGGCCTTGCCAAATTCTACTACAGGTTTTTTTTGGGGTTTTCTCATATCACTTGGGCCCCAAGCTAGGTGACCAAGGGTGGAGCGAAGGCCAAGTTTGTTTGGACTACATCCCAACAAAAAGCATTCAAGGATTTGAACTTCTACCTCAGCTCAATGTCAATCCTTATTTGATAGACCTGCAACAACCATTTCAGATTGAGATAGATGCTTCAGATTATGCTATCAATGTAGTCCTCACTTAGCATGGGAATCCAGTGGCCTATCACAATGAAACACTATATGATGGTTTTTGTAGATACCACACCTACGAAAAAGAGATGTACTCCATTGTGCAGGCTTGTTGATAGTGGAAGCATTACATTCTAGGGAAGGAAATGATCATCCACAATGATAATAGGCCTATGCAATTCATGAAGATACATGGAAGGTTATATAATGAGCGCCATTAGAAGTGGTCCATGTACATTTAGAAATTCCACTTGAACATAAAGTATAAGAAGGGAAGCACCAATCATATCGCAACCTACTTCAGTCGACACCTAGTTGTGGTGCTAGTCATAGTTCTTAACTCCTATGTGCATGAGACGTCCAAGTGGTCACAATTATACAATAATGACTCTGACTTTGTTGCTACCTATCAAACATTGAATGTAGGAAAACCAGTTCCAAACTTTCATCTCCAGGATGGACTCCTATGTCATTTGAGCCATCTTTGTGTTCCTTCAAGCAAGCGTGCAAATATTATCTAGCAATATAATTACATCCGGGTGGTAGGACACTTTGGTGTGGACAAAACACTATCAGTACTGCAAAATCATTTTTTTTGACTAAAGCTTCGACAAGATGGTTGCCAGTACATCAGATCCCGCACTACCTGTGCTATTACCAAACCCACCATCAAGAAATAAGGGTAATACACCCCTCTACCTAATCCTAATAGGCCTTGGGAGTCCATCTTCATGGATTACATATTCAATGTTTCTTCAACCAAGCATGGGAATGACTCTGTCTTTGTGGTCGTTGTTTGATTATCTAAGATGGAAATTTTGACACCCTTCAAGAAGAGCATCACAACTGAGGCCACCACTAAGCACTTCTTTGAACATGTTTGCATTCATTTTCGGATCATGCAGACCATTATTTCAGATCGAGACAGTAGTTTCTTGATTACTCTTTGGTCCAACCCATGGTTTATGATGGACACCAATCTAGCCAAATCGACTTCCTTCCACCCACAGACTGATGGAAAAACATATGTGGTCAACATGATGATTTTCCCTATCCCGAGGATGTACAATTCAAAAAATCCATGCACATGGGATGAGATCCTTCCTTATGTTCAACATAGCTACAACAGAGCCCTCCACGTCTCTATTGGCCACAATCCTTTTTAGGTGTGCTTGGGGTTCCAACCATTGGCCCCCACTGACATAGCTCTACCCATTACAGTTGCATAGGAATTGTCCTCCCATGCTCATACTGAGGCGGATTGAGCAACAATATTTTTTGATCGAATCCAACATATTCAACAATAAGTTCATGAAATTTGTATCAATCGAACGCCAAGTACAATAAGCACCACGATCAACATCAGGTACTACACAAGTTTCAGATGGGATACAAGGTATGGTTGCATTTGCAAAAATAATGCATCACAGAACCCCATTGGAAGCTCTACCCACTCTGATACAATCCTTACACCATCACCAAGGCTATCGATGAGAGTTATTTTGAATTAATTATTCCCCCTTTCCTTGGATTACACCTGATATTTAATGTGGAACTGCTTTGCCCATATTTTCCACCTCTCATGGACACTTCAGATGTGACCGAGCACTTGTCCCCTACAAAATTCAATCTTGCTTACATTGAATACGATACAATTGATTATATCATGGACACCAAGATGAAGGGAACCCACCAACAAAACATCCAACTCTATTGGGTCGTCAAAGCAAGGAAACTTCTTCACCATGGAAAGTGGCTCACCAGGAATATGATTCATTATAAGTTTCCCCATATGATGGAGGAACTTTATACAACGGGGAGAATTTCTTCCTAATGGAGGAGGAATGATTCAGGTGGATATTGGTGGTTGCCCACCTATTCCACAAATTCAAAATGGTTCCACATCTTGGCAGTTTTTCTACGTTTTTTTGGGTCCCAAACTTTCGGGGCCATTTTGAGGCTCTAAACGATGTTTTTTTGGCTCGGAAACGCCTAGTATGTAACTGAAGGAAGATGCTTACAAAATAAATATAATGTGCACTCCTCAACTAGACCTTTCTGATGAGGTACCGAGTGCCCCAAACAAAGATCGTATGCAAAATTTTCTCCCCCAGAAAGTTGACATATCAACTAACCACATCGGGGTCCACAAACCTTTTGGCGTTTCATCTTTTGGGGTTACGGTTTTGGATGTTTAGGGTTTTCTCATTGATGCTTTATGTTAAAAGGCCCTTTTAGCCTCTTTTTAATCATCTTCTTGCAAAGATGCATAGCCATAACATCTCTCTCTTCAGAGATAAACTACCACCATTCTAGCAAGTTTGTGTGCTTTGGATTTTATAGTCTTTTATATTCCAGAGAGTCATTAATAGAATATGAGTTGTATTATATTACTTTGTTCCTTGAAATATCTCTCTATTTTTACTTGTTATATCTTTTCCTTAATTTCATTCTCAATATAATTTGGATCAGAGGCAGAGCATTCCTTAGGTGTTTTTTGGATGATTGTCAGATGACCCATAAATCAGAGGATTATTGGTTGAAGGTGACAAAATTACTCTTGTAGACATGCCACTTTTAGGAAAGAGGCATGGGAGTAGTTAGATTGGATTATTTGACTTAAAAAACTTTGGACAAATTGTTGGAGCATTTGAGGGTAGTGGCTGTGATGGCCATCTTCCATCCTCTTTTCAAGTGCTGAGTTGTAGAACATGACTTGACGATTGGAGGAAAAGATGGTGAGTTTTCCTTGGTCCAAAATAATTGTATAGGAGAATTGAATTGTAGCATGAAAATATCATTTTGGGCATAAGGAAATACATTCTAATGAGTTTTATTGGGGATTCCTAATTTTTAATAGTCACGAGGGGATCTCAATGTACAAAAGCATGTAAAAGTTGGTCAAAGTAATGGTGCAGTAGTAGGTTTGGACATACAAGACTTGGACATTTTGGAAATCTTCTTGGTGAAGATTGGGCCCTAGTTATAGTAGGCAGCCACAACAGTGACATATCAGATTGAAACCCCAATAGAAATAAGTGACAACTAGAGACATTGTTGATAGATGTGGGTTAGGAACTTGTCCAAAGGAAGAAATTAAATGAAGGATAGTTGCATGGAAAATTTGGCTTAAATAATGCATAATATTTGGGATTGTCAATTGTGGATGGATGCATGGATCTAGATAATAGAATCGAGGACAAGAGGTTCTTTAAGAATGTTTCCAAGGATGGAAATGATTTTTAGTGGGGGAGGATGTAAGATCCTCACCTAGAGTGGCGTTGGACACCTCCACTGCACAATCACCTTGGTAGCCAGTGACAGACGCAGATGGACATATTGGATGCATGATTCCTTGGACGAACTAGTTGAGACACCTTCACTTGCTGGAAAGGTGTAACTTGGATAGTTGGATTCATTGGCTCATTAGAAAGGCACACTTTGAACAATTGGATGCCTTGGCTTGTTGGCAAGGTGAACCACAAATGAAGTTTGGAACCCCTTGTGCACATACATGGCACACCACATACAATGGAAACTCATAATAAGTCATATGCACTAAAGAATATTGGAAATGGACTTAGATAAAGGAAAATAATGTTGTTGAAATCAACCTCATCCCCAGAAATGCACTTGGTATGACAGATGAAGAAGTGACAAGAAGGCTTGATGACTTTGGTTCCTAGATTTATGCAGATTGATGGATTTATGTGACCCAAACTTGGGGGTTGCAATGGGTGTTTAAGGTGCCTTCGGGCACGAGTTAACATTGATCACAACTATGGGGCACACTCATTTTGGCATGTATCCATTGGGTGCACATCTTCCAAATGCCTTGGGTGCAATGTTGGGTGCACAAGAAAATTAGACATAGTCATGCAAACTTTGATGAGTTGGGCAGAATTGGGATGACTGGGCCAACTGAGATGAATGGAAAAAATATAGTTTCCTTTGAATTATTTGAGATGTATTAGATGTGAAGGAATATATGGGTGCACTTGGGAATTGTCAGATAAGACAACCGGGAAGAGAGGATGACTTGGGTGGGCTTGAGACGATCTAGGAAGACATAATGACTTGGGCATGTGAGATGAATTGGGTGTATAGAATGATCTAGGTGGGCTTGGGATGACCTAGGTGGACCCAAAACAAGTTGAGATGATTCAACAAAATGATCGATGGACAATTCAATCGAAGGAGAACAAGTTGGCTCAGTGGCACTGGGGTCCACCTTGAAACAATGAGGGATTGAAAGGCAAGGAAAGAATCATATAAGTAGGTGGGTTCCTCAAAGTGATAAGGATAGAAGACAATGAAGCAAGAGGTGCTAAGTCACTCATAGGAGTGAAAGGAGTTCTATTACTGTGCCAAATTCAAGGTTAGGCATAATGGAATGAACTGTGCCAAATTCAAGGTTAGGCATAATGGAATGAATTACACTGCCTAAGTGAGATGAAGAGTGGGACAAGACCTGTAGGATATCATCCTACAAAATCTTCAAGGTTTGGATTGTGCAAGTTATTTAGGAAATTTGGTAGAAGGATATTTGACTTGGTATATTTGTACATCTATAATTGAGTTGCAACTCCCCCAATGTATCATGTAATAAAATTTTAGGCACCTACCTTAGGTGTTTCCTGTTCATATGTATTGTTTATCGTGGATGATTATGTTCGTTGGATGTTTATGTTCTTTATGTATTGTTAATTGGATAAATATTATCAATTGGATAAGTGTGGTATTGTTGGGGTGTTTTAAGGTTGTGCTTGGATGTATGCGTAAGTGTTGATCGTTGGATGAACAAAGTGTGTTGTACTTGGTTGGGCATATAATTTGTTGTAGACTAAGATGAAGTTATGAAAAACCTTAGGTGAAGAGGTGTAATTTATTTCTAGTAGGTGCAGGTTGTCCAAGCAATCACAGTTGAGGCAAGGCAATGCTCCATGACCACATGTGTCAGAATGAATTGGGAGTCAAGTCATAGGAAAAAATTCAGGTGGAATGTAGGTCCATGAAAACATTACATGTTAGTCAGGAAAAACAACTATTTATTTTATTGGAAAATTGTATTTTTTAAAATTTAACTTATAAGTTAAGTTAAAGTTGGTTTATGACATTGTAGAGAATATAACATGTATGTGATGATAGAATGGAGATAGTGATTAAATTATAGAATGGATATAGTGATTAATGCGGGATAACTCTTTTACATAAGAGTAGACATTATTAACTTCCCAATTAATACATTTCAACAATACCACACAAGGCATTGTTACATATTCCAACACTCCCCCTTAATGATGACTAGGGAGAAGGAATGCTTATGGAGGAAGATAATTACAATAAATTTTAACACTTCCTACAAGAATAAGAAAGAAAATACCTTCCAAAGTGACACTTATGGAAGAACATGTCATTACATCAACACTCCCCCTTGATGACACATTCCATAACTTCCCATAAGATACGAATAAAAACACACTTCTCCTCATGGATTTGATGAAGATAGCAACCACTTCTCATTGAATCATGAAATTGTGCCCGAACCAAGTTCTACAATGAAGTATTGCAGAACACCACAACAATGTACATAAACCTCAAATGGCCAATACAACATGACATGTGGATAACATACAACCGTCACAACTAGAACTCAACTAATAGCTGAAAGAAATCTTGAAGAACACCACAATAGTGTACAAGAACCTCAAATGTCCAATACAAAAAAACATGTGACAATCAGATAGTTATACCAACCAAGCTAACATGTGCAATAATATTGCAATAGATCGAATTACAAATACAAGAACCCCATATCTATACATTGAAATACTTCTAGTCTTCACAACCAAAGAACTCTACTGAAGATTATATTGAAAATACAAGACCCCAATGGTTTATCCATCGAAAAATGAGCACCACAGATAATCATCATGACTTTACGATAGAATATGCACTTCATTGCATTACATTACTACTATAATATGGTGATATGAAATGAAATTTCATTACATTGCATTACATTCCCCTTGATTACAACTTCAAACATCCATAAAGTGACAAATAGTTTCAAACTTTGCAACTGGAAAGGATAAGATGAAGAGAGGAACTATTTAGGAAGTCATTACAACTACAATCAGATCCTCAATAAAGTGCAAGAAGAAGACACTTGCAACTACCAAGAATCAATGTTTAATGACAATATCAATATGCCGAGAAACTCAAGATAGGAACAATTTGCAAAACCAAGCTATCCCACAACTCTTCACAAAAAGACCCTGTGGAGAAAGTGAAGTAAATAGAGAGCTAATGTACACATGAGATTCTAAGAGCAAAGCATATGATGATCATGATAAGCCCATCAAAAAATGAATTTATTTTACATAACAAGGGTCAATAACAACATATAGATAGAGAGAAAAATATGATCAAGATATCACATGAAAAATCTAGCCATTAAGAAACTAAGCCTTAAGAATTGGATGGTTTCTTGTTGTCACCATGATAAAATGTTAAAGATACAAACTCTTGAAAATGTCAAAAATATCTTCCACATAGGTAGGTTAGTGAAAAGTAAACAGGAACAAGATACAACCTAGCTACCCTAGCTTCCTTTTTACGATATCTCCTCTTCACTCCAACCATGGAAAAGAGTTTATTTATAAATGTTTTTTCATGGTTTTCCATCTTCTAGCATCAATCCACAACATATATATTTCAAAGGACATGAGAACCACTTCATGCTTGAACTAGCACTGCAATTTGCTTTCATGGATGGAATTGATGTGGCTGAAGGATTGTTTGCATGTTTGTTCTTACTCAAACACATAGGTTTCCCTTTAAACCCCAAAACATTGCTTCAACAACCATTTCTCTTGAAAATATATTGTTCTTGAAGCCCACACACTCCCTCATGATTCTAATGTTGTGTGTGACCTTGCAAAGGATTTATTTTTGAGATTAAAATCTACCATAACTTTATTATTGTATAACTCTACTTAAATTCCTAGAAACCCTCATATCCGGCCAAAAAAACCACATATCTATTGTTATAAGATGTGGATCTGTTGTTGAAAGGAAAGAAAAACCCAAAAATATGCTATGTAAATGGGAGAGAACCCTTGATGCACCAAAAAAACCTAAGAATGTGGTCGTACGACTTGTGTGGAGGGTAAAGGGACACCGAAAAGAAAAGAAAAATCTGCTCGATAGTCAAATCGACTTCCCATAGTGCAAATTCACCCTCTTAAACTTCGAATTGGCCTCCCAACAAGTAAAAAAAACACCCATCAAGCAAGGTCAGATTCTGCAACAGCTAAACACCTTGCTCTAAGAAATAAATGCAGTCTTATGGCCGATAAAATCACCCCCGCACAATAGATCGATCTCTCACACAATGAATCAGGATCTGTAACAACTTAATTCCTCTGAAAAATTGCAAATCGCCCCCTAACACCTACAAAATGCCAAAAAAATGAGTCGTATAACAAAAAAATGCAATCCATATGGTTTGTATAGTCTCTAATGGGAGGGTGTGTTGGCTGGTGAGGTAGCCACTGAAAAACCATACCCAACAAAAAAAAGTTTATTGCGAACATACTCCTCCATCAAAAAGATATTATGTTTGGAAGAAAAACTAGGTTCGGTAAAAAAACCATACCATGTTATAATATTGAGACATATGAATAAACATACAACAATATAAAACAATAGAACATTACTAGTCTACCTTCCTATCCATATAACAACAACATATAATCAAAATAAGAAAGGGACACGAGAAAAAAAATACACTAGCAAAATGGGGAAACATCCGTATTGTCTTCTTTACTCTTCAGAAATATCCAATCTTACAATTGAGCTCCCACACATCACACTTCATCTTCACATCATTACAAAGTATATGATCACTATGCGATGCTTCATTACAATGTACTTGTGTGTCTCATGGGTTTCTCTTACCTCTATTATATATCAAGAGATATGGAGGAATTAGATCCCAATAATACATGTGGGATAAATGTAATTTTACCTCTTTATATAATACATGATAACAAGAGTGTTTTACCCCATGATGAATGTGGGATAACTCTTTTATATAAGAGTAGACATTATTAAATTCCAAATTAATACATTTCAACAATACCATGCAACACATCATTACATATTACGACATATACAAGCACCCATAATCCTCAAAGCCTTGTGGATTTGGATGAATAATATGAAGGATATCCCATAGCAGACAAAACACCAATAAAATGAGGGTGACTTCCCCACAAGGAGAAAAGGGAAAACAAAGAGAAACAAGAAAAAGGTCTAGGGAAGAAAAGTGTACTAGAGAAATATGGATTGGTCTCAATGCCTCCAAATATCACAAGTGGGCATCCTCCTCCTAGAGGAGCAGTCCAGAAATCAAGCAAGAAATGATGAATAAGATAGTTTCTCGGAATTGTAGGGGATTAGGAAGTAAGCAAAAAATAGGAATCTCTAAAAGAATTGGTAAGATATGAAAATCCCTCAATCCTCCTACCCTAAGAAAAAAAACTTGGGGTAGGGGAAGCCCTGGAAGCAAGTAAAAATCTCAGGAAAAATAGTGTTGGGTAGGCAGTTAGTGCTAGAGAGACATTGGGGGGCCTTTGCACCCCATGGAATTAGGAATATTTTCAAAATTCTTTGAGTTTTGGTACCTAACATTGGGTGTCTAGGCTTAGGCATAGACACACAGGAGAATTCTTCATCGCAATGAATGTTTACATGCCAATTGACTATGGGGAAAAAGTTGAATGTTTGGAATCATTAACACATTATGTGAAAGAACTGACTAGTTGGACAACATTGTGGTAGGGGACTTTAACACAAAATTACAACAAAAATAAAGACATGGTGGAAGCATCATTTGTGATCCCTTTCAAGAAAAACTCGAGAATTTCATCTCCAAGGGAGATTTGATAGATGTAAGGCCCATGTAATGAAGATACACATGGACAAACAAAAGAATAGGACCCAAACACATCACACCAAGCTTAGAAAGATTTCTAATTCACATCTCTCTTTTTGAAGTCTCATACTTGATATCTTGTAATATTATTCCTTGGTTCTCCTCTAATCAAAAGCTTATATCCCTTGAGATTCAAGACGTCCCCAATTATGGTCCCATTCCTTTTCAGTTTAATCCTTTATGGCTTGTATTTTCTTCTTCTCTAAACATCATCTCAGAGGATTGGAGTACTTGATGGAGGGATCTCCCACCTATATTTGGGAATAGAAAGTTAAATTGACCAAAGATACCCTCAAAGATTGGGCCAAGCTAAATCAATCCACACAAGCAAGAGAGGTACAATGAACCAATGTAGCACTGATGTAGATACAAGTAATGATAGAAGAAGATAAGGTCACCCCAAAACTCCTTGATGAGAAAAAAATAGCCTTTCTAGATCATCAAAAATCCATCAGAATAGAGGAGACCTCTTAGTGACTTAAATCTCAAACCTTCTGGCTAAAAGAAGGTGATAGAAACACCTCTTTTTTTCACAAGCAAGTAAAAGCTAGAGAAATGAGGAACACCATGAAGGAAATTAAATCACACAATGGAGAAATCTTGCAATTCTTTTATGACATCAAAATTGAGGTAGCTTGACATTTTGAAGATTTATATACAACAGGAATTGCACCCGATCCAACAAAAGTTGAAGAGATATTGGAACACATCCCTCAATTCATTTCTCAAGAAGACAATTAGAGATTGATGGAGATAGTATAGGTTGAAGAGCTATAAAAAGTAATTTGGGATCTAAATCCAAGAAAATTATGGGGACATGAGGGCTTTCCTATTAGATTTTATAGATCTCATTGGACAATTATTAAGGGAAATCTTCTAATAATTATCAAGTATGTTCACAAGTCATGTAGAATGGGGGGAACCATAAATTCTACCTTTCTTGTTTTAATTCCTAAAGAAAATAATCCATCAAACTTTTCTCGCTTTAGGCCTATTTCATTATGTAATGCATCCTATAAGTTAATATTTGATAATCAAGACAATTTCATGGCTCACAAACAAATTGTGGAAAAATAATTCGCATCCAAGAAGATATTCGCTTGAGAAGAGAACACAAGCAAAAGGGTATGGCCATTAAAATTGAAATGAAAAATGCCTTCGACAGAGCAGCTACTCTTTACTTTTCAAGGTTTTGTTTAAATTTGGATTATGTCCATCTATTCAATGGATTACATTTTATATTATCAAACCCAAGATATTTCCTCTAGTAAACAATAGTCCCTCTTCTTTTTTACTTTTCAAGGTTTTGTTTAAATTTGGATTATGTCCATCTATTCAATGGATTACATTTTGTATTATCAAACCCACGATATTTCCTCTAGTAAACAATAGAACCTCTTGTTTTTTCTCTATCATCCGAGGATTATGCCAAGGTTGGCCCCTCTCTACTATTTTATATTTGGCATATTCACTAAGTAGGAAGCTACAATATGAAAGGACCTCTTGCAATCTCCCATGACTTAGGGTTGTTCGAGGAATTAAAAGAATAAATTATTATTAGTTTGTTGAAGACATGATCTTTTTGGGAGGAGCTTCCACTATTATGGCTTCTAGGTTTAAGAAGGTCTGCTCATCAATTACAATAAGTGTCAAATTTATTCATGTAAATAAGTTAGTCATCAGTTTAATTTACAGAATCTTATCAATTACAATAAGTGTCAAATTTATTCATGTTAATAAGTTAGTCATGAGTTTAATTTCCAGAATCTTATCATTCCCTTTTGAGTAAAATCAGTATGCCTTTAATTATATTTGCATTCCAATTAGTCTTAGATTTTCCTCTTCTCAGCAATGATAGCCAATTTTGGTAAAAAAATAAAATAAACTAGTAGGGAGCCCATTCGCTTAATCCCCATTGGCTTAATCCAATTGGTCGACTAGTTCTCGTCAAATCAACTCTATAGGTTCTTCCAATTTACCATTTTTTTTTAACACTTTTGGCTCCAAAAGAGATCACCTGTACTTTGGCGCAAGAGCTTCGTAAATTCATGTGGAAAGGAGGGAAAAGAAACACCAAGAGATTTCATTTGGTCAACTAGTCAACTATCTATGCTTCTAAAGCAAGTGGGCAGATGGGCATAAAAGACCCAATGTTTATGAACTTAGCTATGGGAGAAAAAATATTGTGGAGGTTAATCTCTGGGAAGTATGACTGGTTGAAAAAATACTGCACAAGAAATATTTGGAGGGGCCAAGGCAGAGGAGTCTAGACCAACCCATTGTTTATCAGGCAAGATCACCAATCTAGAAGTTACTTTAGAAATTTTAGTCAATACTTCAAGCCAAGATCACATGGATTCCAGGAAATGGAAAAAAAAATAATTTATGAACAGACAATATAATGGGACTAACAACCCTTTCTGACAAATTTAGAATTCACTCCAATTAGGCTTTGGTTGACACAACAAAACAAACTCACATTATATGATATCTCATCTTGAACACCAATTAGGCTTTGGTTTGATTGGAATTTTGGACACCCACCAGATCATCTTAAACAATGTATAAGTCATATTAAATTTCTAGACTGGTTTGATTGGAATTTTGGACATCCACCAGCTCATCTTAAACAATGTATAAGTCATATTAAATTCTCTCTAAGAGGATGTGCTCCGCAAAGTAATTCTCTAGCCGATGAGAGAGGCTAAGGGAATTATCACTATATAATCAAGCAAGGGTATCAATATTAGCTGACAAATCTTATCAATCCACCAAAATCATCCATATGGAAAAAAAATATGGCATATAGATGAGCTACCTAAAATTAATATATTAGGTTGGACTTTGGCTCATGGTAAAATTATTACTACAGAAAATCTAGGTAAGCAAGCATGGGATTTAGGGGCCTTCATGGTGTGTGTTATGCAAAAGTGCAGAGGAATCAACACATCATCTCTTTTTTGAATGTGATTATGCAAACCAGGTTTGGAGACCTGCTTTATAAGGTATTTATAATAGGCTAAGGAAGCCAAATAACCGGAAACAACTTTTTGACAAATGAGAGGGACAATATCAGGTTTATCTCAAAGCGAAGCCTTTCCTTAGTCACTTATGTATGGAAATTCCGAAATATATATGCTGTACAGTTTCCTTGGCATGTAATTATGCCATATTTAATTAAAAAATACAATTTCCAGAACATTTAAGAGATAAAAATCTAAAGACAATAGCTAGGCAAGGCTCCTACTGGCAGAACATTTAAGAGATAAAAATCTAAAGACAATAGCTAGGAAAGACATGGAAAATGATGAAGAGGACTGGTGGAAGCAATTTAATTTGGATCCTCATTGGGTAGAGAAAACCAACAATCATGATTCATAATAGATCAATTTGGAAGCTGAGTCTCAATTTACAGAAATTTGAACAATGGAAAATTGAAAAAATTCTTTCTTACCCTTTTTTTGTATGGAGCCTCGAAAGGAAATCCCAGAGAGGCAAGTGTGGGGGGGGCCATTTATTTCTTACATTTTATTTGTTCTCTAGTGTAGTTTATCATAGGTCACATCTTTATTTTAGTGTATATCATGCATTACACAAAGGCTCAACAAATATGGATGTGCTAGTTTCTTTGGGCACAAATTCTACTTGGACTTGGCTTTGATTATGAGGTTGATCAATATACTTATCAATTTTGAAATGAATTAAACCATTTTAAAATAATTGATAGAATGAGTTCTTTCTAACTCTTCTATTTGTCTCATTTATCAAATGGATTAATGAACTTGTCAAATTTCAAATTTCACATTATTAGATATTTCATATTATTAAACTCATGATGATGTATGATTGGTAAATTTCAAGTTGTAACAAATCATGATTGATAAATCTCAAGTTGTAGCACAAAAGCTTTATAATACTCAAGTCTATAAGATCTAATACATATTCCATTTAATTAATTAAATTTAACTTCATACAATGAAATTCAACATCGTATTTGGGGTGGAAGGTGTGGAAGGGGCTATTATGAGCCCCGAAGGAACAACATAATTGTCATTTTCTTGGGATTTATGCATTTCTTCTAATAATATAACATAAGCTTACCATTTAATGCAAGGATTGTGATTATCCATTGAATTTAATATCAATCATCGATAGTGATGGGTGATTCGAAGACTATCATTAGTAAAATGGTCTCAAAGACAACAATCATTGATAATATACTAGCCTCAATAATAGAAAGGGGAAAAAAAGAGGTGATTAATTTCACTAGTATCAAATTCTTTCAAGTGCTCTAGGAGAGCAACCAAATTGTGGATGAATTCACTAATCAAGCCACCCTTTTAAAAGAGGGTTTCATTAGCATAAATGAAAACAAGCATGATATACCCATTCCATACAAAATTCAACATGAGGACCAAGCCATGTAGTAGGGATTTAAGGCGTCACATGGCTCAACACATGGTAACCAAGCCATATAGCAGAGGAAGTCATGAGAAGAGACTAGAGTCTCTTTGCCACATTCCTAGACTCATGCCTCTACACAATTATGAACCTTGCAGAAGTATTTTCAATTGTCATGGTGGGATTATGGATTATTAACTTGCAATTTGATGGAACATGCTTTGGTTACTAGGAGGGAAAGGAATTCTGATGAGGTATGTTTGGTCTTTGGTGGTGTTTTTTTCTTAGATTAGTGTTTCTGAGCACTGGTGAACCTCCTCCCTTGTTTTCCAAACCAATGTAATTTTTAATTATGGGGTTTGGTTATTTTTATGGAAGCTTTGTAGGTGTTTATTTGTCACAATTGGGGTGTTTTTACATTTCTCTATCTCAATTTGATGTGAATTTGAAATGAGTATTGTTATGGGAAGGAGACAGTGCCTTTACAATGGGTGTTTATTTGCCATAATTTGGGTGTTACTCTATCTTTATATCTAAATTATATGTGACTTTTAATCAAGTATTTTTCTAGGAAGGTAGTGTATTTATAGTGGAAGAAAATTGCACTCATTGGATTTTTTGGCACTAGAGGGTGGTCAGTTCAAAGTCTTTTTTAGCTTATGTGGATTTTATTGGTCTCTCTACTCTATCTTCTAGAGGAGATATTTTCTCTTGGATTTGTGTGACTTTGTCCAAGTCTCTTTGGTTGGGTGTATTGGATTCTTGTTTTATTTTCACTTTAGCTCATCGAAGTTTGCAAAATCTCTATGTAGCTCGATGATTGGTGTATTTTTTGGTGGTTAGAAGACCTCTTTGTCATCTTCTCATTATGAATTATAGGGAACTGAGGGAGATTAGGAGGGTGTTAATAAATAATGAATAATCCATTCAAGATTATAGAACATCAATCATTATAGCCACAAACAAAATTTATGAGAATGAATAGTAGGTGGTCACTCAAGTTGCAACTGTCAAGGGCACACTAGTATAGTAGAAGCCTCAAATGGAAATCCTGGAGGCTGAATGTAATATGCTTCATAACACAATGATCAATATGAACAAGGGGGACCAATTAGGGGTCTTGAATCAGGTTTAGTCCATGAATTCAAATTGTGGAAGACTAAAGAAGTAAGAGGCAGTGCATCAACTTGACAATGTAATGGAAATTGAAAAACCAGTCTTAAACCCTAACAATGCAACACTAGAAGAAGTGGCTAATAGACATGTTTTTCGATAGTTTTATGTTTTACAATGTTCTTAGTATTTTAGGTTTATTTTGTAGAATATATACCACTCATAAGTACTCAGAATTTTTTCCCATGGACATTATTAAACTTGGTTACAGGATAGTATATAGTGTGGAATTTTGTTATTGTATGACAATATTGGAATAAACCTAGATGTTATTATACATCTCTGTTGTAGTCTTTTTTTATTAATACAAAATATCAAAGTTACGGTTGAAAAGAAGAAGAAATTCAACATCATACTTAACAAATCATAATCTAAAAAGATAAAGCCATGAGTGAAGATATAGTTACAAAAATAATAGTGAAAAACATATCACTATAAGATATATCTCGAATATGACCATTGAATACAACTGGTTTTGATAAATGACAAATTGTGAAAGAGACACAAAATTAGTAGATAAAGAAGAAGGAAGCCATCATATGTGGCAACAATCTGTAGAGGAGGTGAAACAAGTAAAAAATACAAATTGAAACATTTCATTGAATTTGAATATTATCATATTTTCATGTAGAATTCCATCTATTTCCACAGATCTCCTATGTTCTACCATATCTGAAGTTAATCTTCTCTAATCTATCTATTATGTCTCTAAGAGAGAAAATCGTTCTAACACTGTGGAGAGATGCTTCATTTTAATATAAGATGAAATGAGAATGGGAGAAGAAAAAGGATGGAAGAGGAAATTAATAATAAATAATGAAAGAATAAAAAAGAATGGAAGAGAAAAATGAATGGAAGAGGAAATTGCTAACAATAATGGAAGAGAAAATTACTAAACATGAATTGAAGAGGAAATTGCTAAAGAAGAATGGAAGAAGAAAAATGAATGAGAAGGGAAATTTCTAATAATATTGTGAGAGGAAAAAGAGAAAAATGAATGGAAAATGAAGTTTCTATTAATAATAAAAAAACAATTTGATAAATAAGAATAAAAGAGGATATCTCTAAAAATGAAATGGAGAGAAAAAAGGAATAGGAGAGGAAATTCATAAATAATAATGGAAGAGGAAAAATGAATTGGAAAGGAAATTGATAAACAAGTATGAGAGAACAAAAATTAATGAGAGAGGAAATTGCTAAGGAATATTGGGAGAGGAAAAGGAAATTTCTATTAAGTGTGAAAAAAAAGATAGATAAAAAATAAAGGGGGACAAAAAGGAATAAGAGAAAAAATTGATAAATTGATAAAGGTGAATGCAATTCTTAAGAAAGGGTTAGTAGACCCTTCTCGGGGATCCCCTTCGATGGGAATAATATTATCAAGGAAGGGTCAACCAACCCTTCCCCGAAAATCCCCTCAACATGACTACTATGCTTCAAAAATGATCCTAACATAAATTTTATTGTATGCACATTTCTTGCAGAATTATAGGCCAGGAAAACAACTTTGGTTATTATATGAGGACTAGAGTTATGGAAGATGCCCAAGGATCTTACAACCATAAGGAGGAAATCATAGGTCTACATGTTAGTATGGTAAATGTTGAGATAGAGTCCAATGGAAGAAGAGGTAGAGAGGTGTCTGTGACTATGAGAAGCTTGCAAAGGGAAGTGGAGAGCTTAGGGAATATAATTAGAAGATCATGAAAGATCAGGAGGAGTTGCTATAGAGTCTGAATATGTTAAAAATACAAGTCAACAAATATTATGGTTTTAAGCAAGAATCTAGTACTAGACAACTGGCAGCTTCCAGATCCCATACCAGAAGAGAGTAGCATGGGAATGATAGGAAATCAAGAATCTTGAGCAAACATCATCATTCCCCATAGAAATCAACTAGAAGAGATCATGCAAGTTTAGGGCCAGGGAGAAACCCAAGTTAGACATTCTGCAAGGTGAACTCAAGAAAATCAAGCCACCAACTTTTAATGGTGAGAATAGAAAGGGTGAAGAGGATGAAGCATGGTTATTGTAAGCGAAGAAACATTTCTAGCTGCATGATTACCCCTCAAGGGTAGAAACCATAATTGGAACCTACCACTTGCAAGGAAAGGCATCCATGTGGTGGGATCTTCTTAAGAAAGATAAACACCTTGATGAGAATAAGGTCTCATGGAGGCAATTCAAAGATTTCCAGGAGAAATATTTGTTAGAGCATTACTATGAAAGGAATATGAAAGATTTCTTTGAACTCATGTTGGGAAGCATGACAATGGATGAATATGAGAAGATATTCTGAGTTGTTGAAGTATGCAAGATTCATAAAGGATGAGAAGGTCAAAATCCAAATATTTCAGAGTGGGTTACCCTCTTTCTATAGTGACAAGATACAATCTGATAACCTGGACAAGAGTTTGGAGGATGCCATAAGGAGAGAAAATCATCTTTATGAGTAGAGAAGAAGAAGGATAGAATTCCAAAAGGCATGGAATCACAAGATGAAAGGAAAGATGGATCAAATGAAGGAAGGTTTCAAGTCACCCTTTCATACGAAAAACTCACAAGAAAATCAACAAGGACAATCAACCCAAAATGAGCCCAAGATGGAAGATTCATTTGGGAAAAGGACAAGGTAACATCCTGTACAATGTTGGGGATTTGAGGGAAATCACTTATATAGGGAATACCCTCACAAAGAATAAAGGATGAGGAATTCCCACAACATTCAGGAGGATAAAACAATGAAATACATGGGAGGAAACTTGCCAAGGATTTATGCAACCTTGGACAACAAACAAGCAAAATGTTAGACCCCCATGATTGAAGTGGAAGGTAAGATTGATAACCAACCCATAGAAATTTTAATTGATTCTAGAGATAGCCATAGTTACATAAACTCTAACATTGTTGAAGTATTTCATTTACAAAGGAGTAGGCATAAGAAATCTTGGTTAGTTCAGTTAGCCACAGGGGCTAAGAGGAAAATTAGTGAGTTGGTTAAGGATTGTCCAATATATATGAATGGACTTATCACAAAGGTGGATGTGAACATCATACCATTGGGTTAATATGATTGTCTAATTGGCATGGATTGGTTGGAAAAACACCATGTTGTCCTAGAATGTTACCACATGACAATCACTTGTCTTGATGAGGGGGGGCAACAATGAAAGGTTAAACGAATTCCAAGGGATGTAGTTGTTAGAGAAATTTCAGCCATGCAGTTGAAAAAGATGGAAGGGATGGCAAATGTTTGGAGCCCATATGGAAGAGCAAGCCAAAGATAAAATTTGAAGAATTGAATACCATCCAATCTTCAGGGATTTTGAAGATGTTTTTGGGGAGATTCTAGGATTTCCACCTAATAGAGACATTGATTTCTCCATTTATTTGGTCAATAGAATTAAAAGAGTTGCATATGAAACTTGAAGAGTTGTTAAAGAAGGGATATATATGCTCAAGTGTGTCACCTTTTGGTGCCTCAGTGCTCTTTGTGAAGAAGAAAGATGGAACCTTAAGGTTGTGTATTGATTTCAGACAACTGAATAAGGTCACCATAAAGAACAAGTACCCCTTGCCAAGGATTAATGATCTATTTGATCAATTGAAATGTGCCAAAATATTTTCCAAGATTGAATTGAGATCAAGTTATCATCAAGTGAGGATAAAGGAAGAAGAGGTAAAGAGAAGAATGTGACTATGAGAATCCTGTAGAGGGGAGTGCTGAGATATAGGGTAGATAATGAGAAGATTATGAAATATTAGGAGTAGATGATATAGAGTTTGAATATGTTACACATAGAAGTCACAAACTATTCTAGTTCAAAGAAAGCAACTAGTACTAGACAAGTGGCAGCGCCCGAATCCCATAACAGAAGGGAGGAGCATGTGAATGATAGGTAGTCAAGAATCTTGAGTAGGTGCCATCATATTCAAACTCTTTAGCAACTCCAAAAATTCTCTAGAACTCTCCCTCCATTATTGTTTCAGCTCCAGAGCTCCCCTTTTTCCTTGTTCCCCCCTACTCATTAAAAAACATGACTCTCTAAAATGCATGTTCTTCCTATACAAATTTCCTCTCTTTTCCCCAAGAAAGTTGACTCTCAGTCTCCCCAATATTGGTTGTAGTTTAGCCCCATGCTCTCAATAAATATGAGATGTGACTTCTCACACCCACCCTATTACATGTATTCAATGATTTCCCCCTTATACCCCTCTTAGACACTCCCTTATCTTGTCGAAAAATCAGTCCCCATATCTGTCCATGTCCCCCAACATCTTCCATCACATTTTATTTATTAAAATGTAGAAATACAATTTGCATATTACATCGCTTGTCCATAGCCACATTCATATATACATTATGGATTAATTAAATTGGGGATTATAGTGGGGATGTTACATTCCCCCTTCCCTACAATTTTTCATTGTCCTCGGTGCATGACACCATGTTGATATACATGTACACAATTTACATCATAATATTCATAAAAGAAAATTTGACAATCCGTTTACCCTCTAACAATAGTTCCAACCATAATACCTTGTTCCTCACAACCTATTGACCCAAGGAATTCACCACCTTCACTTCTCTCATTCTATCAGGTTGCACCATTATTTTATTAGGGCTATTAGTGAAGGTGACCGACAACTTGTTGGCAGCCAACAATTTTGTCAAAATTTATCAAAATAAAAGTCACCACCAAAGGTTAATTTTTGTTTTGTAGACGCCTCCTCCTTATATTTAAAAACGTTTCTGTCCTCTGGTTTTGATGAGATTCTTTGGCCTAGATGATTATAAGAGTATTTCATTTAAATTTATTGTTTGTTTGTTTAATTTCACGAATGCAAGCATGAAATTAAAATAAAAGTTTAGCTTGGGTAATCATTTTGCAGTTTGTGGTTTCTTCCTTTCATTTGCTAAAGATATTACACCTTAAGGGGACCTATATGTTTATAAGTCTTAAAGTTTGTAAGCTTATTGATTGATCCATTGCCACAATTTGATTCACTATGGTAAATATGACTTGGTCATATCTATGGTTAACTATATGTTTTTGATATTTGATATGCCTATTTGTGCACAACCTTGGATTCAAAATTTAAATGCTTCTTTCTCTTACCAATCATATCGCTCTCCTATCACCCTGGTATAGGACTGATGTACTCACAATTCCACATCGTCCTACTTTCCTGCACATTTAAGACTCTCATTCATTATTCGAATACGTAGCTGATAATGGTTTGGGTTTAATGTTCATTGTCCATAGTGTTTCACAAGCATGCGTGTCCTCTGGTTCTTTGTCATTCAAAGCTCAAACTACCAAGCATGATACACTCCGAAGTCCATAGGTATCGGGCCTCTTGCGATTTCACAGATCTCTCCCTATTGTTTGTCTATTGGAAAACAAAACCTCCCTCTCATGGCATTTACTGTGTCTGTTTGATAGCAACCATGGCCCCTGTGGTTTGAATTGAACCTAATGGCTCTCAAGCCCTTCTCTCCCATGACGATTCCATAAGAAATTTATAGGCACATGGCTGGGATATTTTCATCCGAAAGTTTGAGGGTTATAACTTGGCAGTTTCACAGGCATTCGCTCAATCGTTTGATGACTCTAAAGCTAAAATTGAGGATCTGCAATTCGAAGTAACCAAATGACTCTGGGATTTTTCAAAACCGTAATTTCACACACGAGACATGTTTTTGCGGGAGTATGTATGAGAAAATGGTTGACAATTTGATGAAATCGTCAGAAACCCATTTTCGAAATTGGCTCATTTACTGTCCAATAAAGCATTTTTTTCATAAACTACACCGTTTCAGAGATACGTCTCGTTCTTTGGAGGGAAATATCTCATAATTTCTGTTTCGGTTGAGGTAAGCGTTTTTTATTTTGATCAGAGATTCAAGCCCGTTGATGGTTTGTTTGTTTGTTTGTTTTTTTTTTTTTTTTAATTTTCTGGGTTGCAAATTAAATATGCCTTTCTATCTATTTATGATCCTACTTAAAATGTCTAAGTGTTATCAGAAACATAGTTTAAACCCTCTGTCTAGCCTTTTCCACCATGGGCTTATTCGAATTCTGCTATTGTCTCAGATTGGGGATACTTGGGAGGTTTTCTTGTGTAGAAACAATTTCACCCTGCACAAGAACACAGTAGACCCACCTCTCCTTTCAAACCCCAATCCTTGTAACCCTATGACCTAAAATCAAGGGGCTGATCCACATGAAGACCATGCGACCATAGAAAGAATCTCTGTTGCTATTTAGAACCCTTTGGGAAAAAATCCACGATATGATTTCGTGCCCAGAAAATCGTTAGAGGAGGTTATTGATGTGTTAAATGAGAGGGTTTCTCTTGCTCCTACTGTTGAACCGAATCAGGGTTTCATTAACAAATCAATTGTTAGGAAAAATTGTAGGCATAAGGAATAGAGTAATTCAAACTAAAAATTTACAAACAAGAGGATTAAGCGGTCTAATAACATGATCATTAAAAAACTCAACAAATTTCACTATCATAAATTTGGATTTATCAGATATCTCTTTGTCAAATTGCTGAAATAGTAAATAGATGTTTTGTTTTTGATTTGATTATGTTTTAAAAATAAATTAGATAGATTTTATTTTTTACTATTTTAGACTGGCTACAGAATCCTGTAGCTGGCTACAGAATCTTGTAGCTTATCTTTTGAAAATATTAGTTTGTATTGTTATCTTAATTCAATTTCGTTTTGTTATTTTCAGGAGAATAATAGTTATGGTGCTATTCACAAGGAGAAGCCATCATGGATTATGCGCTATATAGTTTAGTAGTTTCTCTTTTGTTTGATAAAACTATGACATTATATAATTAATTTTTATAAACAAACTCCTACATGAGTGTTTCTTTGTTATCCTATTTTTGTAAAGCAATCTGATTTTCTGGGATTACCCTCTATCTTGCATGATAAGAGGTTGTTAATCCAGGACAAGTTTAAATAGTGTTTGTTGTTTAGTAGTAAGGACAAATTTGGATGGAATACAATATGAACATGTGATTTTGAGAATGGATAATGGGAAAGTAATTCACCATTGGCTTTAGACCTGTGTGATGCTTGTTCCATTATGTTATTCTATTACTTTTGTATTATGATATATCACTATGTTTGATTTAGCTTTAGCCTTGTCATCATATGGTGTTTCATATTGTTAAATTTTATAGACGCTGTCCATAATTTGTCATTCCATTTTGTATGTGTGATCAATCTATCATTTGATTTTTATTGAATTTATTTCAGATATTAAATGATTGATAATATTAATACTCTGAATTGAGTTTCCCTTCGTTTTAAGTATTGATTATCATAAGATCACAAGATTTTTAATCAATCATCATTCTGCTATTATATTTTCACTCCAACATGTCAAACACTTCTTTGAATTTGTTCTGGAAGTACTAGTATTGTTATGTCACAGGTTTCCCTTACAAGAAATACAAGAAGGAGCTCAGACAACACAGAAAGATAATTTCAGTTTCGTTGATCAACAATAGGTTAGTCTTTGTGTTATTTAATTAAATTATTTATTAACAAAACGATGATTGCATAAATTAGCTTTGACTGTTTCCGTGTTATCATTTCAATTGTATTTGCTTAATATTCATTAGTTTAAAGTCTCTAAACCTTCAAAAAGAAAACAAAAAAGACTTATGTTCTTTCTTTATCCTAGTTAGAATTACTTTTACGAACATTCATTTCATGAGATTACAAGTAAACCTTGCAAGATGTATATAGACCGTTTATAATCATTTGTATATATTCATGTTTATATTAGAACACTTGTAATTAGCAAACATATATAGTTCGTATCTTAGCTCTAGATTAGTTTATTTCTTTTATCATTTTTAGGACTTAGTTGGCTAATGAAGCCATTAAACCCGCCGGGTCAGTTCATTCCAAGCGACTTGGGTTATTTAGACAACCCCGGTCCGGATCTGACCTTCCAGTTGATGGTGTGTCACTTACACCCGTCAACAAATGGCGCTAGAAGGAGGGCCGAATGACAATATGGCCTTATAGGAGCCTTTATCTCGAATGTATTTAATTCACCATGGCTCCCCAAATCACTGTCTTGGAACATGCTTTCCACTTCTCATTACCTGATATTCCCAACAAGATAGTCTCTTGCTTGTCCAAACTCACTTTTGATGGTGGGGGGGATGTATCTGCTAAAGACCATATTAACAAGTTTTGGTGTAAATGCATCAAGCATGATATTTATGATTTAAAGGTTTTATGCAGATTGTTTGCTTTTACTTTTAGGGGTCAGATTAAACATTGTTTTGAGCCTTTTCCAGCATATCACATTTTTGATTGGTTTCAATTTGTAGAGGATTTTTTAGATGCTTTGGAAAACTATGATTACAATCAATTATGTGAATAATTTCAGACTTTGCTAATCAATGGGAATTCATATCTAGAAGGCTTTTCAACAAGAATCCATCATGTTCTCTGTAAATTTAACCTTGATGACATGTCATTTGTACTAAATATCCTCTATGATGCTTTCATCCCTTTCATCCAGTCATATTCAATCGTGAATGATGAATCAATTACAAATCCTATCACTTAATTGTGAGAAGAATTTTGTTCGCAGGATGAGAGGAATCCATCCGAAAATTTTGAACAAGCAAAGGAGGTAGAATCTATTGAAAAGGTTCTGACTGACAATCAAATTGGTTTTTCCTCTGAATCATTGTATTTTTAGTCCTCAATCATCGTGGAAGAATATTCGATGTTGGGTCAAGGTGAATGTCCTCATTCTTCCAACTCTTGCTCTGATCAGTACTTAAATTCAGTTATTGAAGAATACTTAGGTGACGAAAATCATCTCGAGCATTCTAACATTCCTATGAAACTGATTAGAGATGTAAATCTACATTTTGAAGAAGAAACCTTAAACCTTCATCCACATGGAAGATTAGATGTTTGTCATGAAAGTTTTGAATTATCTATCACACAAGAGGCAAATTTAGAAGATCATATTATGTCGAAGAATTTATCACTAAAATAGAGTGAAAGTTTCAAGGAAAGTGAAGAATAATGTCTTGAGAATACCATTGCTAAATATCATAGCTCAAGAGATTCTTTTCATTTGCTCATTTATTATTCCTTTTACTCTTTATATCCTGATCTCTTCTTAGATTCTGGTGGATATGATACTTTACCCACAATATCTTACTCTTTTCCGTCACAATCAGATCTTTTTAATATGCCAATATTTGGTGAAATTAATTCCAAACATAACATTTATGAAGTCAGATTTAATGATCCTTCACTTTCATCATTCGCATGGGAGAAATACACGTTGCAAGATGATTTTACACGATTTATTTTTGAAAAAGACAATGCACTCTTTCTTATGGAGATCAAACATTCTACATTGCATATGTACTCTTTATTTCAAATTTGAATGATTATTCTTCGTGTTCTGAAATGTTCCATCTCATCAAAGGAAGTGTTCAAACCAACAATCTAATTGATGTCATGAATCCTCTTATGATGTGTTCCCCATTGATATATCTATTTCGTCGAAGTCATAGTTTGCATCCTAATGACACGATCTTAGAATGGCTGGAGGATTCATATATCAAGAGGTTTCAAGAGAATGGTAAGGTCGTGATTGCTTTGTTTTTAAATGAATATAGGAGGTAAGCATGACATATTTCTTTTGTATCAACAAATACTAAATTCTTTTGTTCTAATTTTCAAGTTTTTATGGATTGCAGGATTGAAGATGTTCTTGTGGATGCACTGGAAATACGATTTTACTTAGCATTTTGATTTATTTAGTAGTTTAGAGTAGGTTTCCTTTAGTTTTATTTCTCACTGTTTCTCTTTGCAATAATGTAGTTATGAACACAAGTGGGCACACCAAGATAACCATAATATGAATGTTATCAAGGAAGTCCACTTTAAATATTTTTCTCTCTGCTTTTCGTTGAATATTTCTTTTCAAAAACGCAGTATCATCATGAAAATTTTAAATGGAAAGTAAAGAGACAATTAAATTTGAACTATCAATTCAACCCTGACCCAAGGTGCCACAAGTAGGACTACACTCATATTAATAAGGATTTTTCTATTCTCTTCCAAGCTCTTAAGAGATATTTCGCTTGATGATTTCTGATCCACCCTCTTGTATATATATATATTAATTTTCTTTTCTGTTTTGATTTTGGTTCTTTTCATTTTTCTTGTTTTTAATTTGTTTTCTGAATGATTATGTTTGAGTCACCATTCATTTGTTGAAGGGAATCAAAATTATTATTCATTAACAACAATTGATGACTGTTCAAGCACTCAAACAGTAAGTTCTAAACTTAGATCAGTGGAAGTAAGTTTCTGTCCAATCAGTGTTTCTGGTTTCTCATTAAAATCACAGGAAGACGCGATTATCCTTAAAAAACTTCTAACGCCATCCCTGTTTTAATGCGAACAACTCAATGTGCTTCCCCATCCCATAGATGATTTCTTAACATAAATCTAATTGTCCAAATCATGATGAAATTCATCGGAAAAAAAAATGATTCTTAAATGATCAATCTTTTCATTTCCAGACCGTGAGATCTTTAGTATCACCCCACTCTCTTAATATCATGAAGTTCTGAAAATTTATAAAATTTTTTAGAGAGTTGGAAGCACTGTAATGTGTGGGAATTGTGTGCAAACCCGTTGGGACACTGAACAGGTCTGCTGGCAGTGGGTAAATACATACATGATACCAAAGAAACTTCATCGGGGTACTGAATAGGCCTGCTAGCAGTGAAGCAATGTCGGGTTTAAGAAGATCCTCAGGTATGTCTTTTAATTTGATCAAGTGTGAAGATGTTTTTATCATGAATGAACGACTCTTGGACAAGATAGAGGTACTAGAGTGGGTTAAATGACATCCCTGCCGAGGCTATGGATGCCTACTGGCAACAGTGGCCTTGTCAATGGTATCAAAGTCATCTGTATAAACATTGCTACACCTGTGATCTAAACAAGGTACCAAATTACAATGTTGGATAAAAATGCATCCAATTCTACGACTGTGTTATTTTCTGAGTTATTGTCGAAATGCTTGATTTTTCATTAACTGTCTCTAAAATTTATTTCATCTGTGCCCCTGATATAAATTTTTGGTGATGCAGAGATAACTTCTCCGCCCAGCATGTCGCCATTGTTGGCAGCCTACAATTATGTCAAATTTTATCAAAATAAAAGTCACCACCAAAGGATAATTTTTTTTTTGTAGCTGCCTCCTCCTTATAATTACAAACGTTTATGTCCTCTGGTTTTGAGGAGATTCTTTGGCCTAGCTGATTATAAGAGTATTTCATTTAAATTTATCATTTGTTTGTTTAACTTCATGATTGCAAGCATGAAATTAAAACAAAAGTTTAGCTTGGGTAATCATTTTGCAGTTTGTGGTTTCTTCTTTTCTTTTGCTAAAGATATTACACCTTAAGGGGACCTATATGTTTATATGTCTTAAAGTTTGGAAGCTTATTGATTGATCCATTGCCACAATTTGTTTCACTATGGTAAATATGACTTGGTCATATCTATGGTTAACTATATGTTTTTGATATTTGATATGCCTATTTGCGCACAACCTTGGATTAAAAATTTATATGCTTCTTTCTCTTACCAGTCATATCGCTATCCTATCACCCTGGTATAGGACTGATGTACTCACAATTCCACATTGGGAGGATTTTTGAGAAAACGGTTGACAATTTGGAGAAATCGTCAGAAAACCATTTTCGAAATGGGCTCATTTACTGTCCACGCGAGCAATTTCTTCAGAAACTACACTGTTTCAGAGATACGTCTCGTTCTTTGGAGGGAAATATCTCATAATTTTCGTTTTAATTAAGGTAAGTGTTTTTTTATTTTGCTCAGAGATTCAAGCCTGTTGATGGTTTTTTTTCTGGGTTGCAAATTAAATACGCCTTTCTATCTGTTTATGAGTCTGCTTAAAATGTCTAAGCATTATCAGAAACATAGTTTAAACCCTCTGTCTAGCCTTTTCCACCATGGGCTTATTCAAATTATGATGTTGTCTCAGATTGGGGATACTTGGGAACTTTTCCCTTGTAGAAACAATTTCTCCCTACCTAAGAACACAATAGACCCACCTCTCCTTTCAAACCCCAATCCTTGTAATCCTATGACCAAAAATCAAGGGGCTGATCCACATGAAGACCATGTGACCATATAAAGAATCTATGTTTCTATTCAGAACCCTTTGGGCAAAAAGCCACGATATGATTTCGTGCCCAGAAAATCATTAGAGGAGGTTATTGATGTGTTAAAGGAGAGGGTTTCTCCTGCTCCTACTGTTGAACCGAATCAGGGTTTCATTAACAAATAAATTGTTAGAAAAAATTGTAGGCATAAGGAACAGAGTAATTCAAACTAAAATTTTACAAACAAGAGGATTAAGTGGTTTAGTAACACGATCATTAAAAAACTCAACAAATTTCACTATCATAAATTCAGATTTATTAGATACCTCTTTGTCAAATTGCTGAAATAGTAAATAACTATTTTGTTTTTGATTTGATTCTGTTTTAAAAATAAAATAGATATATTTTATTTTTTACTATTTTAGACTGGCTACAGAATCCTGTAGCTTATATTTTGTAAATATTAGTTTGTATTGTTATCTTAATTCAATTTTGTTTTGTTATTTTCAGGAGAATAATAGTTATGGTGCTATTCACAAGGAGAAGCCATCATGGATTATGTGTTGTATAGTTTAGTAGTTTCTCTTTTGTTTGATAAAACTATGTCATTATGTAATTAATTTTGATAAACAAACTCCTACATGAGTGTTTCTTTGTTATCCTATTTTTGTAAAGCAATCTGATTTTCTGGGATTACCCTCTATCTTGCATGATAAGAGGTTGTTAATCTAGGAAAAGTTTAAATAGTGTTTGTTGTTTAGTAGTAAGGACAACTTTGGCTGAAATACAGTATGGGCATGTGATTTTGAGAATGGATAATGGGAAAGTAATTCACCATTGTCTTTAGACTTGTGTGATGCTTGTTCCATTATGTTCTTCTATTACTTCTGTATTATGAGATATCACTATGTTTGATTTAGATTTAGCCTTGTCATCATATGGTGTTTCATATTGTTAAATTTTATAGATGTTGTCCATAATTTTTCATTCCATTTTGTATGTGTGATCAATCTATCATTTGATTGTTATTGAATTTATTTCAGATATTAAATGATTGATAATATTAATACTCTGAATTGAGTTCCCTTCATTTTAAGTATTGATTATCATAAGATCACATGATTTTTAATTAGTCATCATTCTGCTGTTATATTTTCACTCCAACACATCAAACACTTCTTTGAATTTGTTCTGGAAGTACTAGTATTGTTCTATAATAGGTTTCCCTTACAAGCAGGACATGAAGGAGCTCAGACAACACATAAAGATAATTTCAGTTTCACTAATCAACAATAGGTTAGTCTTTGTGTTATTTAATTAAATTATTTATTAATGAAACAATGATTGAATAAATTAGCTTTGACTATTTTTGTGTTATCGTTTCAATTGTATTTGCTTAGTATTCATTAGTTTAAAGTCTCTAAACATTCAAAAAGAAAACATAAAAGACTTTTGTTCTTTCTTTATCCTAGTTAGAATTACTTTTACGAACATTCATTTCACGAGATTACAAGTAAACCTTGCAAGCTGTATATAGACTATTTATAATCATTTGTAAATATTCATGTTTCTATTAGAACACTTGTAATTAGCAAACATATATAGTTAGTATCTTAGCTCTAGATTAGTTTATTTCTTTTATCATTTTTAGGACTTAGTTGGCTAACATAGCCATTAAACCTGCCGGGTCAGTTCATTCTAAATGGCTTGGGTTATTTAGACAACCTTGGTCCGGATCTGACCTTCCAGTTGACGGTGTGTCACTTACGCCCATCAACACAACTTTGATATGAGGTTCCAAAACTCTAGCTACCTAAAATGTAGTCTTGCATTTTTATCTTTTGTTTTCTCCAAAATTATGAAATTTTTTTGAGTATTCCTCCTGCATAGTTTCTTAATGCTGCCATTGTTGATGTTTTGGTATCTTCGGGAGGATATTTCCATCCTAGATGAAATTTATTATATGAGGAGAATATTCCAGAAGTAAGAGATCCATTGGACAGATGTTGAAATACCCTAGAAGAGAAGTCAACCCAAAAGAATAAAATATAATGAAAAGACACCTTCCCAGAAGAGAAGTCGGCCCACCTAGAAGGAAAATAAGACTATAAATAAGGAGGTACCTTAGCTCATTTGTTCACTCACTCACACTCTCCCATATACACATAAGCAAGGAACAAGTTTGGAGGAGGTGACACAGTAGCTGCAGCTACACAATGTATTATTGCTCAGTATTTTGGTATCTCTCTCTTGTGCGCTACTCCTTGAGGAGGTGCACTACCTTTGTATGGTGTTGTTGTTGTAGATGGGGTGGTATTTCTGGTTAATATATCACTTGTTCTAGGGTTTATTTGATTGGACTTTCTTTGTGAACAAAATCTATCTAAGAAAGGTTTTTCGGTTTTTCCCCCATTTGGGGTTTTCCCAGGATAAATCTCTTGTGTTCTTTTCTGTCTCTTGTTTATGTTGGTACTTCTTAGTACATGATATATATGTTAATGTTAATGAAGTAAAAGAATACTAGTAACACTAATTCTCTGTAAATAAGGAAAATCCAACATGGTATCAGAGTTGGTTACCTTCAAAACAATTCGACCATTGGAAGGAAGATCGCTAGAGCGGAACCTTGCAGTTGCAATAATTTGTCAATATAATTGAGCACCATGCCAAGTAATTTGGGAATAATTACTTCATAGATAAGTGCACCCTAACCTAGTGCACCCCCTAAAACCCTCAACGTGCAATTTGGTGAATTTTAAAAAATCAATGTTCTTCAGGGCTAGAGTTTCTACCGACGAAAATGTCAACTAGTATGAGAGTTGAGGATAGATTGGATGGAGAAGATAAATTCAGATCCTGGAAGAATATAATGAAACTAATTCTAGAAGAGAATGAATTACTGGATCACGTCAAAAATATTCTTTCAGAACCTGAAGATGAAGAAGAAAAGGAAAAGTTCAAGAAGAATGAGGTCAAGGCCAAGAGGATATTGACATACTCAATAAAGGATCACCTGATACCCAATGTATCTGAACTAAAGACTACAAAGGATATGTTTGATACCCTAACCAGACTCTATGAAATAAAGAACACCATTTTAAATCTTACCCTACGACATCAACTCATAAATGTGACTATGAACAAGTCAAAGATGATAACCAACTTCTTTACAAGGATCTCACATATCAAAGACCAGTTAGCAGCCATAGGAGATCCAATAGAAGATGATGAACTAGTAACCACTATGCTAAATGGTTTCCCTCCCTCTTGGGACCCATTTTTCCAAGGAATTTGTGCAAGAAGGAAGTTACCCATGTTTGACAAGTTATGGGTAGATTGCTATCAAGAGGAATCTAGATTGATGTCCAAGAAACAAATTTTAGATGATGAGGAAAACCAAGCTCTTGCAGCACAAGTGAAGATGAGAAAGGAAAAAGAAGAAGGAAGTCCAATGAGGTCTAAGAAGACACGTAATAAGAGGGATGTGTCAAAATTTCAATGCTTCAACTACAGGAATATGGGACATTATGCCACACAATCTCCTCACAAACATGAAAAAGAAAAGGAGAAGAAGAAACACCATGCACATGCAGAAAAATACAAAGAGCACTCAAAGGCATCAAAGGAGGAAGAATTTGTAATTTAGACAATGGTGTTTTCATATGAACGATAGAAGAAAACTCAAGCAGGACAACAATACCGTACTCAAGGTTTGCATATCAGGTTTGATATTTTATATTGTTGTTGCTTAAGAAAGAATTGTACCTAGGATATGAGTATTTATAGATTTATTATTTGTTATTGCTATCAAATGTTTAGGTACACCTGAATAATTTTAGTACGATTACCATTAAGAAAATGATCATTGTTAATGATATACTTGTCTAATGAAATTTATCTCCTCTAGGAGATGTTATTTATTACTAACCATTCCATGGAGGTTACCATGGAAATATTGTTCTTGTCTCTTGTTCCGGGCAGGTCACAGGTGATAAATCTGAGAAGGAGATATGATGATGATTGCATGAGGAAACTATTTAGACAGTCTCTAGCCAAGACATAGAACTGTGTACACGAACGTACACACCCATGCAAAGTAGAAGACGAAGAAGAGTATCTCTTATGGAGATTGACTGTGAGGAGCATAAAGCTCCAAAGATGACCATACAATTAATTTGAACACTGTTCATATCATCAAGAAGAGTCAGTAGTGCCAAAAGGGCCTACCTAGAAATGATACAGTAAACAAACATGTTCTCATATAGATACATGGCATTAATAAGCCATACTATGAAGAGATGCAAATGAATGCACTAGTGGTGAGGCAGGTGGCCCCACCAAGTACCATCTCAGAAGGAGCTAGATTTCAAAGGGAGTTAACCCTTAGGATCCAGTAGGGAGGAACAACCTCCCAACACTGTCCATAGGAGATCATACTTCAGAAGAAGTCAACAGATGCAATGGAAGCAAGTGGATCCGAAAATTGTATAGACTCAGAGGGAGTCAAGCTTCAGAGGGAGCATGAAGATTCAGAGTGAGCCTGATCTTAGAGAGAGTCAGTGGATTAGATACTTTCATTTAGAAAGTATTCCTTCTCAGATTCAGATAGGAGAGAGAGACATCTTCCAAGACTGACAGACAAATTCCATAAGTTGAGCAGGCTAGATCGAAGCTTCAGAGGCTTCTAGGAGATGTGAGATATCCTAGGACGATTCCCTTATCTCGATATACCTTGCTGTAGTGACAGAGGAGGCAACTAGTCAGAAGGATTGGGATATATATTTTTCCTCAGTNAGTTGAGCAGGCTAGATCGAAGCTTCAGAGGCTTCTAGGAGATGTGAGATATCCTAGGACGATTCCCTTATCTCGATATACCTTGCTGTAGTGACAGAGGAGGCAACTAGTCAGAAGGATTGGGATATATATTTTTCCTCAGTTTGAGAAACCACACATGTTTTCCAACTATGTGGCATTGATGAGTAGCATCATTTATTGAGATCCTTCCACCATTGAAGACACTGTTGATAAGAAGGAATGGAAGGATGCCATGATGGAGGAGTATCATTCTATCATTAAGAATGATGTGTGGGAGGTGAATCTGAGACAAGAAGGGAAGTCAATAGTGATTTCCAAGTTGATCTACAAGATCAAGCATGCTACAGATGGAAACATAGAGATATACAAATATTTATTTTTGGCCTGAGGGTTCTCTTAGAAAGAGGGAGAAGACTACGACGAAACCTTTTCTCCTATAGAATAATATACTTCCATTAGATCAATCATTGCGATTTCTTCCACAATGGTATGGAAATTACACTAGATGGACGTCAATACTACTTTCTTGAATGGTGTAATAGAGGAAGGAGTGCACATAGAACAACCACAAGGCTTCATGATCCATGTGAAGGAGTCCCATGTGTGAAGACTAAAGAAGGCATTGTACGGGCTGAAATAAGCACCCAGGGCATGGTATGCCAGGATAGACAGATATTTGATGAGCTTGGGATTTACCAAGAGTGAGGCAGATCCTAACCTTTACTATAAGGTTGAGGATGGA